>DWMR01000669.1:0-11524 GCA_018245355.1 Dalla costala
AGTCAAGGGTCCAACAACAATGAAATTTATATGGGACCACACGGGAAGCACCAGCTTTCAAATAAAAAAAGAATCATTAAAATCGGTTCACTTCACCCAGTCAAAACTTCTGAGGTAACAAACATTAAAAAAAATACAACACAACCACAGATACAGATACAGTCGAATCGAGAACCTCCTCCTTTTTTTGAAGTCGGCTGAAAAGTAGGGGTTACCTACTGAGTAAATACCTACGCGTCAACCTTTAAATATAAAAAAATTACCGGAGAATTTACTCAAGAACTAAGAATAGATAAGCTTGAGAACTGAGGAGTGATGTGCAATTTGTGCCCAAACGAGCGTTATATCAGCTGAAAATGCGCATTCCCAGCTGTTATCCAGCAAGCGAACGCAGCTAAAGTTTCCACACTGGACTGTGAATCTCCTGATATACGGCACTTTTGTGCTACTTGGGAATATCTACTTATATGTTTTATCTGTATGTTTTATACCCTATTATGTTTTATCAGCTATCCCCACCAGTCTCACACACTCATCAGTAGGTATAGGTACTCACGGCTAGTACTAACAATTATCTATTTGCACAGTTCAAGCATTATCAACCCCGTATAAAATTAACTTCGCTTACATGTAACATGTCATGCGCACTTATCTTAGCTTGTGCATAACGACACATCCTTTGTTTTATATTCCTCACAACACTCGACATTCACTCACAAGCCTCATCACTATATGCCACTAGATGATTTCAACAACACATTAATTAAGTAGACAAGTTATTATTTATTCCTCGTAAAGTAAAGATCATCTCTGCTTGTCTGTTTTCCTTCCATGGTGAGAATATTCCATTCAATTCTTATTGACATAAAATATATGTGTTCCTTGCAACGACTTCTAAAAGGTCGTTCGTTCCTTATGGTATTGTTTAGCTGCTGGTGTCATTATATTGAATTTTAATTGGTTTTATTATCACTAACATCAAAACGCACATGCGTAGTCAGGTTTAGTTCACTCTCTCTTTTCTATTGGGTTTTTTTTTGCAGTCTCAATTAACACTCTTATTTATGACATTTTTCTCAAACTGAATCCAGCAAGCAAGACCAACATCAAACAACTTCAAGCGGTCTCGTTTTGTGCAAGTTTCACCACCCACAGGTGGATTGAATCATGCCTGACAAAAATCCAGATGGCTCAGATATCTACTAGTCTCTACGCAGGCCTATGTCTGTTCCTTAGATTAATACTCTCTAAGGTCTGTTTGCATGTCTGTCACAGACGGAACTCTTGGATCCAGGAGGCTTAGCTCATCGCCCAGTTCATGGATGAATAGGGGGGAAATTCGTCCCAAGCAGTGAGATTATCATAAACATTTCAGTATTAGGTTGGTAACATGTTTGAGTTCGACATTTCACTGTTCACGCCGTCATCAGATCTAGCATCAACTATCTTCCAACCCTCCACCATCACACCAATTGCGTCTCAGGAGTAATCCAAGCCAATCCATTGCCTCCAAAGTCACGTCATCAGGCTTCACTTTAGTTTCGTCATGCGTCACTTTACTTTCGTCGCACGCCACTTTACTTTCGTCAAGTCCTTGAACAACCATCCGTGGCCGCTGAAACGTACTGGACGAACTTAAAATTAGTTTCTGCTTTTATATAAGTAACCTTTAAGCTTGGCCCTATTTGGCCTAGGGTTACCCGATACACTTGCGAGATGACATTCGTATCGCCCGTTTCACCCCGCCCGGGTCACAGAGGATGTATTGTTTTACACGATAAATAACTAAATAGGTGTTTTATATACGAATGTTAATCAGGCGTATTGTATGCTAATTGAAAATTGTGTAGGTGAGGCAAACTAAGGTTACAAGGCAGTTAATATTTTCTACTAACGAGTAGGTAAAAACCAACGTCACAAAAACAAAATGGATGCCAGTGAATTGTTATTATAACTTTTGCGGACTTGATATTAAATAAGTATCTATTAGTCAGCTTTGCAGTAAAATTGGCTCAAGAAAACTAGAATTTGTACCTACGCTAAGTATAATAAGACACTTAGGAAACTAGGAAATACTCTAGGAATATACTAGGAGGATATACTAGGGATACTCTAGGAGGATACTAGGAAGTATCTACGTAACCTACCTCATCAAAATTATATCAGCCCACATTGAGCACGGACCTCTCAGGACGTGAAGAGTTCATCTAAGGCCAAAGTCCACACGAATTCACACTGTGACGATTTGCTGGTTGCCATACACACACGTCTTCAAACGCATGGACTACCCTCAATAGGTATGCTTTTCATCACCTATTTTTGGCACTAAAGATAATTGGTAATGGTAATTGTTTGCTTAAAATTCAGACTTGAAATTCAAAAGGCACGCCTCTAAATTTTAAACTTTGGACTTCCGGGTAAGTGGGGACATGGCCAACGTGAATCTTACCTACCACTTGGCTATCAACGCTTGGCCCAAGCGTGCATTGCCGAATAAGTTCATTGGCATCTTAGAATAATAGGATTAATAGGTAGGTACTCGGTTGGCATAATTTACCTAGTACCTACTTAACTCTTCTTGTTGGGCACTAGGTAGGTACTGGCCAATCACATCAAAAATACTTAAAAGTGTTAAGTATAACGTTAGGACCTCAGACCAATGGTGTGTCTATTTCATTGGTCTGTGGTTAGGGCATTTAATAAATACGGGCCGTTAGTGTGGATAGGTACGTAGGTATGTAAAGGTTGTAGAAATTTAGTAAATGTATAAAACTTTGATACTTTTATTAGGAAATGATTCTTGAAGGTCTGTTCCCATTGCAACGGGTGTTACTAGGATGCCGTGTACCTACCCGTTACAAATGAGCATTGATAACAATAATGATCGTCCATGATTACTGTTGGCTGCAATTAGCTGCCCACTGAAGGGCCTCCTCAGAATCGAGGAGGCCTGAAGCGTGCTTCACCACGCTGCTCCAGGGGGGATTGGTGGAGGGGAAAATGGCCAACCCAAGTGTAAGTTATAGTTGTATATTAACTAGAACTAGGTACTCTGACTATGAGGTTGTAGTAAAAATAAGGAACCTGTTGTATCAAATATACTACTCTGCTGACTATAGCGCCCTCTAGACGGAAATACAGCAAACATTCCTACAAGTGGAGGATTCAGTTCTGTTTGCACTGTAGTGCGGCCAATGCTGTAATAGTTCTCTGGTTTGCTAATAGATGGCGTGCGATTACAAAATACATTTACAATTTGCAACTTCCATTTGATTTATTTATTAACTACTCTGAGGTTTGATTCACATAATTGATTTGTTTATTTTTTAAAGTACAGCCGTACAATAATTTAAAATGAATAATTACGACGCGTCATGAATTTAGTCTAGGAACAAATCAGACGTAGTGAGATGACCACGCCCTAGCAACGTAGTTATATAATTACAAACCAGGCACCGACGCGGCGGCGGCGCAGCGAACGCTCGAAATTAACAATCTATCCATTAATTCCTGTCAGTGTCAAATTTCAATCCAAGTTGCTATGGAAAGATTGAAATGTTGACCTTTGACAAGAAAAATGGATAGATTGATTATTATTAATTTAGTCGGTTGTAACTCGGCACGGTGGTTGTCGCCGTCACGTCGTCGTTCCAAACTCCTTAAATAACCTCGTTGCTCGATGAAGGTGTTGATGGACAGGCGCGGTTAGACAATCCTAAAAAGCATTTAGGTATTATAAAAAATAAAACTTCAAAATTACCATTTATCTTTTATTCATAGTTTACACATACATTCTACTACCATTTAATACAATATTCTAAACATAATTAACAAAAACAGACATCGAAATATAATAACATAAGAAATATGCAAATCGTATAAATTAAAATAACTTCCAGGTGCGACGATTTTAAAAGCAAGTATGTGAAGATAATGCAAGAATCCACAAGTATTTTAAATGGATTCATCTATTTGATCACACAATTTATTATGTACCTAAGTCACACAAACTATATACTAAGGTCACTACGAAAAACTAAGAAAATTATATAAATATTAATCCCTCCAGTTTTGAGATCGATGTTAGTGAGTTATCCAGAACGTTACCTATTTTATGGAATTGCAAAACATCAAAACCTATGTAAAATGATAATCATTTTATAGCTTTTAATGTATTTATTTATAGATGACCCTATTGAACGCAAGCGATAGAACTTCACAGAACAATTTAAATGTCAATTTAATAGTAACCATATAAGCTGCAAGATTCACTGAAAGGTTTTATAAATCCTAATGTACAAACAGTGAAACACAATATTTTTGACACTTCATTGTTAACAGATCAGATCGTATTTAAACCTCCTACAAGAGGCAAGATGCGACTTAAATAAAAATAGTATTGGTAATGAATAAACAGAGAATGTCATTCATTGATGTATTTATATTCCGACTTACTTAAGCAACATGGACCATAGGTCACCTAGTTAAAGGATAGTGTAGTATTATGTAACATTTTACAAAAGTTATAATGAATATTACAAAATATTTGTATTGACAGTAAAAAAATGTTTTATGGAGGCGAGAGTCCATGTTCAAGCAAAATTTATATGCAAATATCTACACCTTGACTGACTTTACAGACACATACATTATCATTAATCATAGTTAATTAACTTACAATATTTATGTGTGTTACGCGTAGTTACATAAAATATGACATAAAAATAGAAAACATAAGTTAAATCAAATTAAATTTGGGATTCCATCATAAAAATTACGAAGTCACAATCATTTACATAAAAAAAAACACAACTTTTAGTTAGACACTTTACAAGTGTAGATAAAAAAAATTAACAATACGTACGGAAAATCTCGCAAAAGGCGAATCCAAATACTGAAGTCACAAAAATGAATATCAAAATCTTTGATTTGTAGAAAAAATACCATCATAATTTCTACATTGACATCACTCAAGTTGAGAAACATTCTTTCTTAATTTATTTGATTAATCCAAAAAATTAAAATAGTAAGCAACTATGGCGCGATTCTATATTGTAAATTGTACACTGGTATACATTTAGAAGACATTTTATAAAAGCTAATAGAAACTAAAGTAAAAAATCAACTAGCTTTTCAGTGTTTTGCCCGTTTGTTTGTTAGTTACTTATAAGAGTTGATCAGTTACTCAATGGATATTTATCCAATATACCATGTTTGGCACTGACTGACCACCTTTTAAGTTTGTAGTAAGTAAGTTTATTTTTAGTTTAATTATCATTGAATGAACTTAAATTGAACCATTGCATTGTAAGGAATACCAATAGAAACCTTGAAATGTCAAATGAAACGAATATAACATTGTTTTATACAAATTTTACTGCAACAAAATATGAAATTTCAACTAAATTAACTAACCTACACGGTAAACATAATATCATTAGTCGCTGTCATTACTGGCAGAGTAAATAGTTTGCTTTTGATTTAACTAAGTGGGTTAGTAACAACTGGGCTTTGCAGTGCAAACGCTCATGTCAAGTAAATACTACTCTGTCTTATCATTACACTCTAAAGTTTAAACCTTACCTCTACTATAAAATCAATAATCCACAACAAACACTTTGACATGTACTCCACTGGTATAAAAAATTACAGATTAATCAAATAAATAAAGAAAACAAGACAGACCCAAATCTCTTTTTCCTCACTACTTATTCCTATACTTTATCGTTTATTCAAGGCGCTACCGCCCCATAGGAGTTCCTTAGATTAGGTGAGACCATTACAGTAGTTGATAACACATGGAAATATTCTAACAGTACCTATATCGTAAGATCTGTTCCAATGGCAGATGGAAAGACAGCCATTTAATCTGTTAAATGCAAAATCTATTGGTGCGTGATGGTCTGAAATTGGTTTTTAATTATATCTAAATTACATCATAATTTAATGTAACAATTTAAATGGCCATTGACATAGTACGTAAATAGATTTAGTACTTCATAGTTTTTAATGTAACTATTGATACAATGTATCGACATTAATTTCCTACTATATTACATTTGTTACATGGATAAACTTAAATTCCCTATAGACTCACCAGTGGTTTCCACCAGGGGTGTTGCGGATACTCGTATAGGCATCTTCATCCGCATTCGCACCTGCTTAAATTAAAGTGGATCTTTTGCGGATGCAAAATGGAGCAAGTAACACCATGTAAAGAAAGTGGGTGGGTTGAGAGTGACACGTGCCTCGCGCGTTTGCTAACTGACCAATAGGAAGGCACATATTGATGACAAGATCCTACAAGTTTGTTTGTTTTAGTTAATGGCGTGATTCCCAGTATGAATCAATCACAGTGTTTATTTAGTGTTTCACCAAGTTTTCTGTGTGGTTGATGAATATTTTGAAGTAAAATCCTGAACCCCGCAGTCGCAGATGTTAACCCCTAATAATCCGCATCTACATATGTCAACATTTTTGCATCCGCAACAACCCTGGTTCCCACCCATCTAACAGTCTGCTTAAAGTTAAAGTGTCATATTATATTATTAGGTCTTACTATCTTCAAAATGTTTCAGTCCCACTGCCATTGACTCAGAAAATAGTGTCATAATCAAGTGACATGAATTATTAAAGATAATTATTTAGATATAAATGCATTGTTATTTCATCTAACAAGAGTTTCCAAGGATCAGATTGAATGCAGACTGGATACGTCAAGACACATACATTGAACTTTCAAGTTAAAAGCTGCCGCTTTCTTTATAAACATTTATATGTTTACTACAACTATCATCATTTAATTATCATAAGTCACCTAAACTGTCTTTTAGTATACACAATTAAGATTTATTAATTTAATAATCCAAGTACTAAATTATGGATGAATGTGCCTGAGTATGGCAAAATAATTCGTCATAAGTAGATCTCATTTATTAATTGAATTTTATATTATTAATAGGTGATAAATTTATTTAAATCATCTCACTTCAATTAACACCTCTGTATGTCAGTTTATAAATACATATGAAAAAAAATTGCAAATTTCAATATATACCTTAGTCACAGTTGATGAAGTATAAAGAAAACATTTATAATTTTTTTGAATTTCTTATAATGCAGTACTGAATACTGATTTACTGGGAATTAAGGCATTACGGTAACCCTAACAATTAATTACTCTTTATTTTCGTTTTGTTAATTTCCTAATTTAGACATGAGTGAATTCGTTAGAGACATAATTTACAGTACACATCTCTTAACATCAATTACTTCTGTATGGAACACTATTTGATAGAATATAACACTTATTATTTTATATTATTTTTATAAATCAGAATCTATGTACAATACAATTTTGATCTTAGGCTCTCACGAATTTTTACGACACTTAATAACATTACATACTATTGTGTTTACACACATTATAACATATTCGCTGACATACATTGAATATAAGGCATAGGGAAGTACGCCACCACCTATTGAATCCAAATAACATGATTGTGGTGGTGCAATCTAAAGCGCACAATACCATGCAAACAGTAAAAAAGTTAATGGAAAAAGATAATATTTGAAGAGGTAATACATAGCCTCTACATTTTGAAATAAATAATAATAGCAGAAATTCTTAACTGTATAAGCTAACTTAGAAAATTATAAGGGGGGAAGTCTATTTGATAGCCTACAATTCTTTGATACAAGAAATCATTTATGTTGTCAAAATAACCAGAAAACAAATCATCTTTAATCTATGCTATAAAGTGTCACATTTGACACACCACTTTTATTTGTCACTTAATCCCAGCACTGTAACCTACAAAACGTCACTTGCACTCACTTAACTAACTTAATCCCAACACTGTAACCTAGAAAGTGTCACTTTCACTCACTTTAACTAATGGGTGTCTGTATCACATCCTAACCTAAGTGTCAGCTCTAATTGCTCATAAGTGTCAGTAATCACGCACAATGAACACATTAGAGAGATCCCACGATCATTCTTGCTCCGCATACATAAATGAGAACTTGTCGTGGCTGGTTGGTGGGATGACCCGTCCTTCAATGAGGCACTGGATCACCCAGTGAGTTGAGACGAGGGGAATGTTGTCTTCGTTAGCCTTGTTCTGGACTTCGTGAGGGCAGTCCCACTCGGTCAGTACAGCGATGGCTCCAGACATGTTCAGGTCTTCCTCGTTGACAGGTCTGGTGTTAGCTCCGGCTAGGGTGCAGACTCGCTCCCAGAACTTCACGAAGGGATCTGGGTCACCACACAGTAATACTGTTTTGTCTTTGAAGAAGGTTGTGTTCCGTTTGCCGGTTGCGGGCACCTGAAATGCAATAATCACGTGTTAAGAACTTGGACTATTTTATGTCAACAATGCCAAGACTGAGAAAGCATAAGCCTATTCTTTTGGAGATCCTGTACAACGTTAAGATTAACAGAACTGACATATGTAATTGGATCTTTCATGGTTAGGTCCACTGGGCATTGGATGTCCGCGAAGCAGGGTTGTCCTTTGGGTTGTCTATGACAAATAGATATGCCTTTTGGTTTACAATAAGCACCATCTTCTTACAGTACAGGATAACGTTTCAAACTCACCCAGTGGATGAACTTGTCCTTGAGTATAGTAGAGTACTGCGCGAACATTATTTCTTTCTAACATTACAAATTAACGCCGCAAATACTTGCAGTTACAGCAATATTACGGATTCGAGACTAACGTTCGTTAATGTTCGACTACGCTTACATCACGTTACATGGTATGTTTGAACAGTATGAATGGCATTTGGTTTGCGTAACGCGCCATTTAAATTTCTTACATGGCAAAGTTTTAAACTCACCCAGTTGATAAATTTGTCCTTGATGATAGAGAACCCCGTGGGCAGCGCATACGCATCAGAATCCAGCTGCTTGTCGCTGATGCAGCTCATGATGACCCACGCGTGGGAAATGGCGCGGATGTCGGCCGCTATGCACTGGATATACTTCGCGGTGAGGCAAGGCCGTGCGGCTATTAGCTTGCAGACTGAATACTTGTTCTTTGGCACGTCATCGAAGTGGCTGTGAAAGGGATTTCATAAAATTGTAAATCTGTCTACCTTCCGTTGAATTAGTTTTATTTTTTTAGACACAAAATAGCTTGCGTTCTGTCCGGTTTACATAGGCAAACCACTGGATTCCAGGCCTGTGATAGCTTAAATAGCTGTGATAGTTTTTTTTATCTCAATGTCTTTGCGCACTAACTGGGGGATGTAGTGCCGCTCAGCCGCGAGAACCTTTATGCTATGCAGTTCTATCCAGTGGTTTGGACTGGCTAATGAACATAATATCGTGAGTACCCATGATACAATATGATTAGTGTACGCAACGATTTAAGTTGAAAATGATACGATTATTAGATGTTAGAAATCAGTCTGTTCGTCAGTTACCTGTAAACGACCCCTCCTCCCGCCTCCAGCTGCGCCTTCAGCCGCTCCTTGTTGAAGGGCCGGTCGCTGAACTCCAGGTCTTCAGTGTCCGTGCCGATCATAGTCGACGTCGTCTCGCCGTCCTCCTCCGATGAATAGTGACGCGTCTCTTGCGACTGCTGAGCGATATACATTGATCAAATATGGCGTCATCGACAATAAGATGCAAACGGTGCACGTTTGCATGAAAGGATGCCTGACACAGGTATAATATACTTATGCCTACTAGGTGGCTTCTGAATTAATGGAATTAAATGTAAAATGTGTAGACATAATTAAGATTTGATTTTTTGGAAGTAAAACTTCTATACGCACGCTGCGCTCGGGGAGTAAACTGGTGAAAGCGTGACGGGAGCGTTACGAAAAGTGTGACCGGGCGTGGCGAACGGAAGTTGAGAGGGAGATATACGTTGGTAAAGACCGAAAGAGAGGGAGTTATGTTAGACCTAGAAGCATTGTAGGAGCAAGAGTGAGGTGCGCACGCACATTTTGTTTCTCCCTGCCTCATTGCCCATTACGTAGTGTTAGCGAGTTCAGCCGAGAACAGCGTATGCAGTCTATCGGCCTGTATCTAACTCTATCTCACGTTCTCCCTCTCGCTGCCCAGCTCTCTGAGCCTATCGCGCGGCAGCACCGTGCAAGCGAACAGGACGTGTAGCGAGGCACAATCTAGGGCCGTGAGCGGTATTCTGTATAGGCCCGACCGAGGTCAGCGTATGCAGTGTATCAGCCTGTATCTAACTCTATCTCACCTTCTCCCTCTCCCGTCCCTGCTCTCTCATCCTATCGCGCGGCGGCACTGTGCAGGTGAGCAGGAAGTGTAGCGACGCGAACAGGGCCGTGTGCGGTATGGGCCCGACTGAGTTCAGCGTGTCTTCGTCTTCCGAGAACTTGGCGAGTTTTGAGTTTTTCTTGCCGACTGTTTGCTTAGCCGCGCCTTTCAATTGCAGTGGTCCCGCTGGGAAATAGTAACAGTTTTTTTAACAGTTCTCAATTCGATACTAAAATCCACTCCGGGTTCACAGTAGAATTTATGTGATATGATTTAAGTCCGTGATTCAGCTATTACCTTTAACCTCGTAGATCTAGGCTTGTAGGCCGCAGTACACAGCACCTCACATTATACAATCACGCGCCAATTAAGAGTCAATCTTAACACGTCGCACGGTCGCCGAGTCTCACCAGGCCAATACCTCTGACGCCATTGATCTCCCAGGGCATGCGGACACCACCTACTCACTCGCCAATCGCAGCACGTCGCCCGGTCACCGAGTCTCGCCAGGCCAATACCTTTGACGCCGTCGATCTTCCGGGGGGTCCGCTGCACCTCGGGCTCCACGCCGGGCACCTCCTCGAGGCGCACCGGCGGCGCGGAGTTGCTGCTCTCACTCATCTCGCTGCTCTCGCTAGCCAGCCGCTTGCGACCCACCGTGGTGCTCTTAGATTTTATTCCTGGAAATATACATCATCATCATTATCATCATCATCACCGCTCTGATAGAATATATTGTGTAACTCATAATGAGTAAGATGTGTAATCCATCAGTGCTGGAGCTGATCACACAATAGAACCCAAAACAATGATTGTTAGAATTTTTGTCTGTTTGTCTGTGCGCACTAATCTCAATCAATCAATCAATTTATTTATTTGTTGAATAAGGTTAAGACATGTTGGTGAAAATAATTACAGTGCGCTTACTCTACCAATAATATTGGTGTACAAATTTTGTATACAATGAGATAAATCAAGTAATATCAAACATAACGAAAATATCACTCGTCAGAAGATTAGATTGATCAGAAAGATCAGAAGATCAGAAACGGCTAAACCCATTTGAGTGCGGTTTTCACTAATGTATTGTAGGAAGCTTCACTTAGCATTTAGTGTTCGTTTTATTTCAATCGGCTCATAAATAAAAAAATTATGCCAATTTAAAGAATAAAAGATATTTTTCGCGGGCAAAGCTGCACCTGGTCAGCTAGTTTTTTTAAATTTTTATTTTAATTTTTATGTTATGAGCGTTTGCTAAAACGAGCATGCAGTCCGACC
>DWMR01000670.1:0-11518 GCA_018245355.1 Dalla costala
TTCTACCGAGAAAAAGACGTTGTCACGTAAAATCTTCGCCCGTAAAACCGACTTTACAGGCAACCGGTTTTTTTTTTGTACAATTTTTATGTGACAAGCTTGCAGACGCTCCATCCACGGTCGATTATAGAAATCTGTGATAAACCTCGAATAGGAATACTGTATGAGGGTTTCTTAGTTAATCCTGTTGGTAGGTGTTAATAGGAATGTTAGTAATAGCTCAGAGTACGTAATAGGAAAGGTTCCACAGAGGAATTTAAGACTGTTAGTGTGAGTTAGTCCTGTTAGTAAAATATTAGTACCTAGTCATCCAGTAGGTAATGATTAGTACCTATTAGTCCTATTTGAACCTGGTCAGGAATGCGAAGACTCTAAAGACACGTCGGCGTCGCCTCTTTTTTAGGTAAGTGTAACGGCGATGTTGGCGGTGGTATTTAATTTACTGCTACGGGCGAACCTTAGAGTAAGCTTAGTAAGTATGCACTAGTATGCAGGTCCTATTTGTGTTTATTATATTATTATAGGTAGGTACTAGTTGCAAACGCGTTGGTTGGTAATTGGTTGGTTGGTCAATACCTGCTTGTTATTTAGTAGCTCCTCTCCAGCTTAATAAACTTACTATGTCTATACAAAAATCACGTCGATACGTTGCTCCGTTGAAGCGTTAGAGAAAGACTAACCAACATACCCACTTTCTCAAATTGTAAGTAATATTAAGTATATTGTTAGGGCAGTGATAAGTACAAAAGATACATAAAGGTCTAGCCAAAAGCTATTAAAAGCGTATTAAAAAGGTGACGTGGCTCATTCATTTTCCGTTTGTGACCAATTCCTTTGCCGTTCTCCAAAACCACGTCGACGTCAACAAACGTCATTAAAACGACGATTTGTCAATTTGTCCACGTTGACGTTTGCGAAATGTCATTTCACAAATGTCATTGTGACTACTTCGTTGGTTGGGCGCTCGATCGTTTCACGAATGAATAAAATAAAATGTTTAGCAAATGATATTCTCATTTAGAGTAATTTAACATAGTAATATATTACAACAAAATGCGGTCTTGTATTGTGATCCTTTTGTCTTTCGCTTTAAGTGCCGCAGCGTGGGATGACGACGATTTAGAAGTATTTGACGTGGTTGAAGAAGTCAACCAGAATTTCTATGAGGTTTTAGGAGTATCACAGGTGAGAGATAAAAAAAGAAGATGACCTATTAAAGATCATTGTGATAGTCGTTAGTGATTGTTGAGATTTTCCGACGAATCTTATTCAAGTATTTGATTAATTTTTACTTACGGTCAAACAATGATTGATTTATAATGTGATTTATCCTTATTCCATATTTTGTATGGAATAAAATTTCGTATTTTTGATGATTATAGGACGCTGCACCGGCAGAAATTAAGTCAGCATTTAAAAAGCTGACTCTCAAGCTGCATCCTGATAAAAACGACTCTCCAGATGCTGATGTTCAATTCAGGAATTTAGTGTCAGTGCACAATGTCTTGAAGGATCCCGGGAAAAGAGAGAAGTACGAAATTTCTTTTCAGATTAATTTTATTCACCGCTTCATAATCCCTTATTTATCTTATAATTATCATGTTTATCACTTTTAATGCAAGCTTAGTTATATTCAATTCCATTTGGATTTAAAGTTTGAATCATTAGGTGGGAACAGTTTTGATATTTTTTTTGATGTGATTTTGTGTGATGTCTTGTTGTGTTTTTTGATGTGTATTCAGAAGCATATCTTTTTTTTTTGTTGAAAATATGGATGACAGTCCGCTGAATAGTATGGAAGTGACTTCCTAAAATCATACGCCTGTTGGCTGTCTATGTCATAAAAATGAATATACAATCAAAACCTCTTACATACCAGAACAGCTGTACGGTGATTCAAAGTAAATAAGTGCATTATTTTGTTAAACTGTGTAGCACTTACGCACATAGATACAATACAAAATGGTTGATTATGGTATAATATACATCTTATACATGAGACTGGATAAGCTTGCGAACAAACCAAGCAGTTTATTATTATTTTATTTGAGGAATGTGGTATGTGTTGCCACCCATAAGCCACTACAACCTGAAAAGATCTATTGTAGCTATCCCCTTTTGGTTTCTATCTGGTCCCCTAAGCCAACTGTCGAGATGAACCGTATGATGCCTTTGGGACCCAGATCCCGGCCCGTGCAGGGTGAGACTAGGCTTGTCCAGTAGACGAACCAAGCAGTTTATACAATGCTGTATATTTTAGAGATGAAACGGATATCCGGCAACTATCTGGTATCCGGCCTATCCGGCCAATATTTACTATCCGTCCGGATACCGGATAGTAAAGCACTATCAGGCCGGATACCGGATAGTCAGAAAAACACGAAATTATCATGAATCTTTCGTCTTTTTACCTTCGTACAAGGTTAGTTAAACAATAATATTTTAAGAACAATATTGATTAAAACCATTATAGTTTAAAAAAACACGCTTTTATTGTAATCCATATAAAGTAGTTTTTTGTTAAGCAAAATTGCATCATATCTAGACGTAATAACATTTTATGTAGCAGAGAGCGTTTAAACCAAAGAACATTTTTCAATACAAATGGTCATCATTTGGGCAAGCGATACGGGGTGCATATGTGCTCCTTATGTACCTAACATTAAGACCTAATTGTACCCACTATGATTGCAATAAATATATTGAGTATTGAGTATTGAATGGTAGAACCAGTATACGACAAGAACGAAGCTGTACCGGTGGTACTCAGAAATGGTAGGTAGATGTAAATGGTAAGTCAGAGGTAGATAGGTACCTAAGAACTTGGTGGCAGTGGCCAGAACTATAAGCATGGTGTATTAATTAACTTTGGAAAAATCCTCAAAATTTCTGTCGTGAATTGCATTAATTATTTTCTTGTTTAATTCAGAAATGTTTGGTTGCGGCAACCACAAACCAACGTGTAATCTAATACTGATTACATCTCAGTAATCCGGAATACCAACGCATCCCAACTTCAAATAGGACTGCGTATGTGATCCATTTCAACGTGTGATACACTTAAAAATGAGCTAATGAAGGATTGATAGTAAGTCAACTATAATATCACTATCCCCTGCAGTATCACCCGTGCATTTTCTCACTATCACCCTCCTAGGAATGGATTTTCGCAAACAAACAGCTAAACCATAAGAAACCTCCTAGCTAGTTTTCAAGTCTGTAGACTTTATTGTTTCTGATATACTTATCGTGACTAATGGGTAAATGGTATTTAGGTTTTATAAACATAGATGGGCGGCGTAAATTACCCTTGTTAAATAAACGTACGATGAACATCCCAGTAACTTTTTATACTTATTACGCATATTTAACCAAGCCAGTTTAATCACCACAGCTGGTAATCACTGTTTTATTTGCCTGCGTAATGGAGTCTATACAGTGCAACCGGATACGGGGTAAATATCAGCCAACGCTTTTTGTAAATAATTCCCCACAATAGAATAATGAGGCATATTTACTACTTCGGAGTTAAACATCTGTCAAAATTGTGTTTGCATTACTTTTATCTGGGCCTTTCAATGTGCAGCTTGGCGAGTTCGTTTATCAAATATATGAGTTAATAATTATTATGTACTAGCTGTTGCCCGCGGCTCCGCCCGCGTAAAAGTCTTTTTTTCATACAAACTTCCATCCCCTATTCAACCTTTGTAAGGGGTGTGCCACCTAGGAATCCCAAATTGACCCGATATTCCTATTTGCGTGAACTATCCCATGGGAACCGTATATTTTTCCGGGATAAAAAGAAGCCTATGTGCTATTCTAGACCATCATCTATCTCTGTGCCATATTTCATCCTGATCTGTTCAGTCGTTTTTGCGTGAAAGAGTAACAAACATACATTCATCCCCACAAACTTTTGCATTAATAATATTTGTAGGATAGGTTTACGCGTTGATATATTTGTATGTTTATCTAATACATGGTTTCACGTACAATTTTGACCACCTCCGCGTCACTTTACCGCTTTATAGATCATCATGTTCCTGTCCTTATCCATTTAGATTCTAGATATTGAGTTTGAGATTCTTTTGTGGATCGCCTGCAGCGATGAAAATAAGAACATAATTTATGATGGACTATAGCATTATGATGCCAAACTCACTAGTGTGTGTGTTAACACTCCCTAGCATATTCACCACTTGGAGATCATATTATAGATAAATTTCTCCCCTCTATACTAAAGAGTAACTGGTATCACATGCAATTTTTACAGCCAATAACGTGTTTACGGCTATAATAAATTCGATTTATCTCGGAACATCAATAGAGGCGAATTGTAGGTACGTTTCCTAACAAAAAATATAAGAGAGATTTCAATCACTACATCTCCTTAATTTGATGCAATGCTAACAATAGAGATTGTTTGCGATGATAGAACAAAGAAGTGGTGGCTCTAAAATTGCTTTACTTATATCAATAACACGTAGCGTGCCTACATGAAAGACAAAAGAATAAAAGAAACTCCAAAATAAATTTTGTTAGATAGGTACCTACATATTATTTTACCTACGACTGAAGTACATATTGATTAAAATTTTCAAATTTGACTTTCTTTCACACGAGTAGGTAAGTACCTACCTATTTATCTAATCTGCGTTATTGGTTGATGGGAAGTTCACGGTCAGTTTTATATAGGAAATAAGTAGTCAACGAGCTGGCAGGGGTCATAAATGTCCCGGATAATTAAATCTTGTCCCAACGTCGAAAACTGTTCGCTACACCAAGGTGTAGGCTAATATTTGTGAAGGAGTCGCCCCTGAGTAAGGCAGTAAATTTGAACGGTTTGGTGGCTTGGAACCCCAAAATTGATGTTTTTTGCACACCTCCTGCTGTATTTCGCAGTACGGCAGGCACATACTCGAAAAGTCAAAGCCATCTTTATAATTGTATAATTTTAATAAAACAATAAACTATAAGTGGCTCACGGACCACCACCAACCCACAAATTCCGAAGAGCACTGAAGGCATCTTGAAAGGAAAGAAGGAAAAATCTTGCTCGGCCCTTATTCCTACTTCATTCTACGTATAAATAATGTAATTCTCTACGAATTTCCACTATTGCACTATTTTCAAAGATTTAACCTTCCTTCGCACAGAGTAGTATCTAGGTAACCTGTCTTCGCACAAAGTGTCCAATATTTAAGAGTCATAAAACGTGTAGAGTGCAATCTTAGTCTGGTAAGTAACAACATACCGGCCGACTGGGGAAAATTGGATCTGACAGGATTAACTAAGACCTCACTTATGGTGTGTGTGGACCAGGGCGGTTCTGAGGAACCTCTTCGTAAGGATACAAAAAAAGAGTTTAACTAATATTAACATAGTAAAGACCATTTTTGACTATTGTTGACTTGAATTAACATGACTCCTTCCATCGCCAGATGTACCTAATATCTAAGACTCCATATTGGTGTTAAATTTTATGGGATAAGATAAGATGACGTGACAATACAAGAATAAAGTGTCATGAAAATGATGGCTAACTTAGTTCAAGGGAGTGACACCAATTAGGTAGGGCCTACGTTCAGCAGTGGACTATTAAAGACTGATAGATAGAAAGGTCCGAGGCCTTAAGGTGAGGCATTGACGACTAATTAATAATAGTCGGAAACTATAAGTTAAGTTTACATAATTCGTACAGTTTAAGTACCAGTAACTTACGCAATTTGTATGAAGAACTGAGACTAAAAGATTCAATTTCAAAACTCTAAGATCACAAACACATCTAATAAATGCAACTAAATAATATTAATATACAATTAATACTAATATCCACTAATTACTTATATCCATAACTAATGTTTAAAAATTGTAAATTTGTTTTGTGTATTAGATACACAATAAGACTCGAGTCTGTACACACCATAATCCAAATGTCCAACGCCCGGGAACTTCGTCGTTTACGTTGACTCGTAAAATATTCACAGGCTTTCTAGAATATGTATGAAAAATATCTCGAATATTCGAAATTCAGGGAATATTTGTCATTTCTGACAGAAACAAACGTATTTTGTTAACACTCACTACACAGGTGTAGCGATGAACACCGATTTGAAGTCGGTTACATCCAATCCAATGTTACATCATGTTTGTAAACGCTCAGGTTAAGGACAGACTGCTATAATAATAATACCTAGGTAGCAATGCGCCTGAAATTTAACATTCCTACGTCTACTCCATGAAAATACTTCCTCCATGTAAAAATGTCTACGTAAAAGTAACACAAAAGTATGACAATGGAAATAATGGTAAGCAAAGCAAAAAAAGGCGGACTTAATTCTTAGCATTAGAACATACTCTGCCAGTCAACCTTCGGAAGTAGGACATCAGCGATGAGGGCGGATACAATTTAACGAAATACTAAGTATGGGGAATTAAGAATAATAATAAATAAATATATATTATGTAGTACACATTATAAATATTAAATATGTCTATATCGATGGTGACAATTATGATTTAATCAGACGATTGGTTGATTCTGAGGCTAAATTTGTTCTCCGTAGGAAGCCGGTTGGGTTGATTATGATGATGGTATGTAGGTACTTGTGTTGCGTATTGTATTACAATATGCTCTTCCTCATGACATTTAATAGCCTAATAGTTAAGAATTACTAACTCCGTGCGACTGCATGTCAAGGAAGCCAGCTGCACATTTGTATAATACAAAGGTCGAGACATACTGTGACAAGGCGTTGGACAAGGCCAATTAGTATCTGTTTTACTACCTTGGGAATTGCAAAACAAACGACAGAGGGTAAGTAGGTACCTACCTACTGCTTTTAAACACCACTTTTCGTGACCTTTCTTAACGCTATTTGCCGACTCGACAGAAAGTAAGGTAGACCAATATCTGATTCAGTCATTTTGAGGAAAATAAGTGCTTATTAAAGTAACATAAGAAACGCAATAAACAGCTTCTTTCCTCAATAAACGCTTGGACATAAACTATTGCTTTTCAAAGGTGTGTTCAATCGATGTGCGAATAGGTATCGGGCAGTGCCTCAGATAGTAGCAAATAATTGGAGCTTCGAGGGCTACGCATTGCCCCAACGCGCTGAGATTGCTTTAATGACACACATTGAGGGCTTTTTTGTACCGTACTCACACTAAATGATTTGGGATACGAAAGTTTTATCGCTGAAGAAAGAGATTTGTTCCGTTCTACAACTTTATTGTGACTTAGTTTTAGTTGCGTAAGAGGTTCTGTAAGGACGAAGGTAACAGGTAGGTACTTACGTTACTATTTATGTGCTATTATAAATTTAAGTAAGTAAATAAATAACAAATGATACGTAGGTACACTATTATTATTTAAAAACTAAATCACGTATTAGGAGGTCCCTAGACTCGACTGGACTGGACCGATTAGTTCTGGCTACCAACCTTTTATTCATCGGTACCTTTATGTATAATTGAATAAGTCCTAAGATAACATTTACAAGGGGTCCTAAACAGTTTGGGTGTTTCACATTTTCTCGCGGATAAATTGCAAATTCTAGCTCGATTGTTGCAGTTCTTAATTGCATTTTAGGTTAGACAAAATCGAATGAGTAAACAAAAATAACTTCTGAACTTTTAATTTGTATTGGAGTACCTACCTACCTAGGTACAATTACATTTAAAATGGGTTTGTAACAAAGATCTACTATAATACTTAGAAGTCTTTGGTTTGTAATGTACCTAATATCTATGAGTAACGCGATACGTAATAAGTAATAACATAGTAGAAGAACAAAGATGAACATGTAATTATCACGATGTAGGTACTTTAATAATGTACACGAATTCTACACGTACCTACATGTATTCTATCATAACTAAACTAAGCATAACAACAATCCGGTCAGAAAAAATATGCCGTATAAAATCCGTAATCTTGCATAGACAAACATACCTATTATGAACAAGTAGTTCGTTTATATATTAAAATAACGTTGAGCTGAAATGTCTTTTGTTATTTATTATTCGCAGGATGGAAACTGGAAAGTGGAATAAACCGCCAACCCGTACGTGACTGGGCTTGTCTGCCGCATCTCATTCGGAAACAGCTTTATGCTTTTGGTACGAGACGACCTTATCCAAAAATAAAATAACCCTTTACTAACTAGCTCACGTTTTGACTGCTCCGAACTGACTGATTTTTGAATAAGCCAGCAACTCGTGCTGTATTAAGTTCAGACAAGAAACAATTTGTATGCCACATAAAGTATTGTACAAGTGGTAATATTGTGAGTTGTGAGCGGTGTTGGCAAAGTGGTTAATACTTCGACCTCCTCTTCGGGAATTCCTAGGTTCGTAACCCTGACGCTTACCTTGAGCACCTCAGGCTTCGCGGTGTTATGTGCGTTTACGCAAATAAATATCCTGAGAGTACTTTTATGCCTGAGATTTGGCCAATGTGGTTGACTATGGACTAAATCTTTAAATAGCCTACACTCTAGATTTACTTCACATCTTTAGCGCAATGTATATGTCGCAGGCAACAAGCTTAGTTAGCCGTTCAATTAAATGCCTAACCTCTTTAAGACCTCTTTTTTTCTTTTTTTTTTTTTTTTTCATGTATGTTTTGCTATGGCCCCTCTGACATATCGGAGGGGCCATAGCAAAACATAAATAAAAAAAAAAAAAAAAAAACCTCTTTAAGAGGAGTACGGGGTTCCTTTTTTATGGTGTAATTAAAAAAATCTAACCTTAACCTAACCTAGCCAATATTTTAGTATGGTTAAGTTGTTTCACTATTTCAATGACTAGGCTAGGCAAGTAGTTAAACGTTATCGATCCAAGTCATTTGCCTAGCTGTTTGATGGCTGAATGTCAGGAAGCTAGTTGAATGGCGCCGTTTAGTAAAGAGGCTAGGCTGTTAATTTAATGGCTGGTTAAGCTAGTTGGCTGTGACATATACACTACACAGTCCTGTCATGTCCGGTCCTGTCATTATTGTTTTTTGGTTTTTTATGTTATCTTAAAAAATAGACACATGGGAATGACGTAAAATTACGAGAAATAGATCCGGATCCGAATACCTATTTCCGGTTTAATAACCATTTATTTAAAAAAAAACTTTGTTATGATGTTTTATATCTTTCCGAAGTACCTACAGTGCAAGATATTGGGATACAGAACCCCAAGTGTACAACTCAGGGGCTTGCAAAACAGTAAACTGTTAAGTTATTTTTAGTTTGTTTGTGTGGTGTTATGTAATTATTGTGTTTATGTTGTGTTAATGTATCCTTTACGGGACGATGTAGTCGCCCAGCGACAAAGTCCCTTTAATAAATTAAAAAAAAAAAAAAAAAAAAATATCCCCATAAACACCAAATTTTGAGTTGTGGCCTTACATTACTAGTACCAGTGGGGTGCGATATAAAAACAGAACGCGTTATCAAGAGATGCGGGCAACAAAAAAGCCGTCATCAGAAAGTATACTTGCGCAGTTTTCCGTCGGGCGTCGTTTTTGTGTCTTGTCTAATACCGTGACGCCCCCTCGGCTGATGAAACCCGCCACCCCAGAGTGCCAGACCCCCTGCCCCGAGCGAGAAAAATGAGTTAGAAAAGATGCGGCCACCGATTATGGCGTAACGTTCCGAGCCTTTGTGTGGGACATTCGTCTGAATCAATCGGGGTCTTCGGGGCCCGCGAGCGTTACAGGGTTACGTGATTACGTTGCGTGTCAGGTGATCCGTGATACGCTTGCGAGTTATGCTCGCCTGGTAGTTATACTTACAGGTTTTTGCAGAGTATATTTTTTGCTTAGGAAAAGGGTTGTTATTTTTAATGTGTTCGTACAAAAAACTAATTATAATAATAAGCAAAATACGAAGACCTTTCACTAGAAATTAAGAGACAATGGCAAGTCAATACAGTTAAAAATATACTCGTCATTATATCATCTACTGGAGTAATTCTCAAAACATTACCCATCAGCCTAGAAGCACATGAGATGCCAGCCTCTACATATATGTGTGTGAATTGATGAATTATGAATAGTTGTGTAAGTCTGGAATCACTTCCAGCAATACAAAAGAGTTTTAGTATTCTCCTCCCTTTAAAACCTACGATACTACGAGCATTTGACAATATGATTTTACAACTAATACAAAATAGTTTTAGTATTCTCCGCCCTTTAAAACCTACGACTCTACGAGGATTTGACAATATGATTTTACAACTAATACAAAATAGTTTTAAAACCCACAATTATCTCCTAACATGCACATAGGCTTATCAAGGCAAAATGAGATCCCAAATAGAATAATCGAAACGCTATTTGATAGTCGAGTGAACATTTACAATAATCACTCGCTTCAAATACAAAAATATGTTCAAAAGAAGTACGAATAAATTTACGTGTAAAAATACCTTAAATTTAACGAATATAAGCAGTTGAAATTCCATTCCTAGCACGCGTCAGTTCACATCAACCCAAACCAAAAACCTCAACAAAACACAACATTTCAAAAACATAGTGCTCAGTATCCCAAACAGCGGCGAGTTTCTAAAATCATAACTAGGGAACATAAAGGGTTCCTACAAAGGTTGCGGGTCTACCCAACCGCCGCCGTGGCTTTACCAGTTAGTTGCCACAAGTTTTGCTACGTTTAAACGAAATAAATTCACATTATATTCATTCCAACCGTGTTCGGCGGAGAAAAAATATTTTATGCCCTGTTCACCTTATGCCAGTAGCGCTAAATTCCAGCAATCCAAACCAGCTGGACTGGAATGGTCTGTCCACATTACTCCAGTCGTTTAGAAGCCTTTAAAGTGTCAACATTACAGTTATCCTTAGCATTATTCATTTATTCATTAATAAGCCTACATTATGCTTACAGTCTAAGACCAAACACATATGTGAAATTAAACAAAACTAATAAAAAAACGTATGACCTAAAATGCAATACTGCTGCCAGTGGTGACAGTCTCTAAGTAGCGATTAGCGATTGCCCTTGCCTTCCCTTTTCCCCTTGTGTGGACTTTCTTGTGTGGACCCCTCGTCTGCCAGTTCACTGCCGCTGGAAGCTTTAACCCGAAAATTGAACGATTTTGCTAGCAGTATTTACAGTTTATTCTACAGAAGTTACGGCTCGTGGATAAAGTGTCAAGTTTAAGCTTATTATGTGCTCGTATTTAGTATTCGTACCGCAGGAACGAAACTGGTGCAACCACATAATTCGGCAGTACGGTAGATAACAAATAATCCCTTTGCTACCCGGTAGCGCTGATTAGGCCTACAGGGATGTTGCGATTTTGTCACGATTTGTACGGTTACAAATTGTAATTAATAATTATAAATGTATACACACTCACACCCCCACACTAGGATTCCCTGTGTTGCGGATGGCGGACACACACAGAACACAATACAATACACCCAAGAGCCGAGTACAAATATTTATCTGCAAATAAATGTCTGCCCCGGCCGGGGATCGAACCCGGGACCCACGGCTCGTCAGTC
>DWMR01000671.1:0-11516 GCA_018245355.1 Dalla costala
CCAATTTTCAACCACTTCTTGATATCCGATTGAGCTGAAATTTTGCATACGCGTTTAGTTTGGATGACAATTTATGAGTAATAAAAGCTAAGTAATAATCAATTATAACTAATTAATGATAGTAAAAACAACACTTTTCTTTTCCGTTCTTTTCTTTTTTCTTTGGTGAATGTGTATATAGGTAAATGACATCCAACAAGACGTGACGTGCAACTTCTACACTTAGGTATCACGGTTGCATGTCAAAACGGATATTAGCCACGTACAAATAGTTTTGCGCCGAGCGAAATACCTGAGGTTATCGGTACCAACTGATTTTAATGAAGTCTCTATCGACTAATCAAGTGACACGAACGCTCTTGTAAACTTTGACTAACTTTGACAAGGCTTAAACTATATTGTGTTAGTTCCTGGGTTGTTTCGATCAAATTCTGCTACACTGTATGTACCTATGTCCCTCAAATTTGTGTACCTACCTACCTAGTCATTAGAATAGAGGATAGTGCAAGTTAATTATGAGTTTTTGTTTAAAGTTGTTGATAAACATACGTTTTTTACTTTCCAAGCTTGGCATCTTCGCTAACAGGTCGATCACCCAATTACCGATCACATTTGACCCCATGCAGACCTAGTAAAAACAAATAAACTTAAATTAATTTATTGTAGGAAGGTACCTAAGTGCCACGGCATAAAATAAATTATTAACATTATAAACCAAAAAAAACCTCTTCTGTAAGAGCACCTTACTGAAAAGAAAGAAACAAGCTATGTAAGTATTTTAAAAAGATAGATAAAACAATGACGTGTGGATCTCGGGATCCCCGGTAAGAACGAAGTAGTATTAACATTGTATGAAACACCTAAAATTAAGTTATAATAATAAACTAATAAGTAAGAAATGTAGGAATTGATTTAAATTTTTTATATAATTAATAAAACATTTGTTGATCTTTATGAAAATAATAATAATAAAAATAAATAAGAAAAATAAATTTATCTAAATTAAAATCGAATTCATAATCTAAACCTAAATCTTGAACGTTACATTACGTTACATGTTATACATATGTTACACTACGTTTCTTTCAGCGGTAACCGGCCTATCGGGCCAACATTTACTATCCGGTCGGATAAAGGATAGTCGGAAAAACACGAAATTATCATGAAACTTTAGTTTTTTTACTTTCGTACAAGTTTAGTTAAATAATAATATTTTAAATAATAAATAATTATTAAATAAATTTTATAGTTTAAAAAAACTAAAATAAACACTTCGATTGTAATCCGAACTATTATGAAGTAGAAAATATTTTGTAAAATTAATTTTATTGTAAAAAAGCGTGGGGTGTTTTTTTATTATAATAACTATAAATTCATAAAAAGCTAACAATTAACTATTAGCAGGATTTGATGTCAAACACTATTATGTAGAATATTGAGTAAGCGCACTGACGGAGGCGATTGCGTTTAGCGTCAAATTGCGAACCAGCTATCTAAAATATTCCGTGGCATTAGTACCCTATTACGTCTGCATTCAGTTCGATTTGACTTGTATGAAAGTTACTTACGTCGTTTATTTGATGGAGAAGTTGCCACACGTTCGACACACTTCTAACCATTCTAAAACGTCGAAAGTAAATATTTGTTAGGCAAAATTGCATTATAATTATGTAGACGAAATAACGTTCTTTTTAGCAGAGAGCTTTTAAACCAAACAACATTTTTCCATACAAATAATGACGACCGCAAGCGATAAGTTTACGATATCGAGCGCTTAACGAGGCAACTCATAATAGCATTACCTACGGCTTCAAATATAATAATAAATATACTTAAATAGTATATCCCTGCACACGCTGCTGCAGGGTGCCGAAAGATATTAATTTTGTCAGGTTGGATTCTATCCGCCCGCCGGTTATGCAGCTATCCGGCCTGTGGGCTGGCTGGATATCCGGTATCCGGCCAAACAGCTATCCGTTTCATCTCTACTACCTACCTACTTTTGATAATTAGGTAACAATATGTTCTGTGTAAACATGCCCTTTAATGCATTGGGTTTACCCGTTAGATGCCCCTCGACAGACAGACAGACAACCGACACCGGAGCGGCCACATAGGATTACACCCTTACTCTAAATAGGTATCAGGTCCTAAAAAGGTTGGGACGGTCAGTTTGACGGTTGTTTGTTTGTTACCATACCAGGAAGAGGAGTTTAACGAATACGATGACCAGGCAGAAGATCAAGGGCAGCAGCCCATACCCAGGGAGTTGGACAGCGATAAGGATATGGAAATAGAAGATGAAAGGCCCGTGTTTGGGGGTTAGTACAATACACACACACACACAGGAACTTGCTTGTGGTGGAAGGATTAGTACCCACAAAGATTTCATACATGTCGAGGTAGAGCAATTGACTTGCAAAAACGGCACTATAAGATACAATATGTACTAATATTGTAAATTCCTTTCCCAATATCAGTGTCATTCGAAATGTGTCAATGTGTGCGTCATGGAATAACTAGCGTCACGCACACATCTGCGCGGAAATGATGTCAATCTGATGCTATCACTTGTTTCGAAAATAGTCAAAGAGTAGCCGATATAATATATAAATACTCTGTAAACGATTGACCCGTTATATCAATCTGGACCTGGACGCTGTGCGTTGTCGTTTATACCTAGTTGTTACAATGTTTAGATTATACAAATCCATAAGAGTTATGTTGCAAAATTAATACTATGTTCGCACGGACTACATAGCCCCTGGACTGAGCATGTTGGGCGAACCATTTAGCTAATAATATGATTTATTCAGCTTATTAAGGAAACGCACCTCGTGGCGCACTTCAGTTGCGACCAAATCTGAGACCCGTGAACTTTTACGTTATTTATGTGTTTTTGTGTAGAAGCAAGATAATAACAAAATATAATAAAATTCCATGAATGTTGTGGCCGATATAAGGCTATTAAGGCTGTAAAAAGGCCGAACTTGGGGCGTATAAGGCCGATACAAGGAAAATTAATGAAGTCCGCAAATAAAACGTAATAAAAAATAAAATAGGAAGAGATGATACGAATTAACAAGAAATAATGAATAATTAACTAATGCATAACCCAAAAATATCACAAGCACGTATAAAAATCCAAACATTAAAGCTACATCAAGTTAAATGTCGAAAAATGTTGTCATGGTCGATATTTTATGGTTTTACCCTAGTTCGTTTATGTTGATTATGGCTTCGAGCTAACATTATTATGTTAGTTGACTGATGTTAGACACATTCAATTATGTACCTATATGGTGACGTGCGTGCGGTTGACAAGCCTTGATTAAACCAAGGATAAGGCATTAGATTTAACGTCCGATCTTTCAGATACTGTGGTTTCAACCAAATTGATATTGGTTGAAACCACATAGCACACAACCAATAGCGCTTGAAATTGATATTTTGATATATGACGGAAGCGTGTAAGTTGTTTTCCCCTCGTCGCTCGCCTGAGTAAATCGAAACCAACCTATGCTTGATCACGGTCACAGTAAATTATCATCAATCAACACGCAAAACTAATAAATTAATCCCAGGCACACCAAATTCTTAGTATTATTAAGCAATAGAGATAAAAGGGCAGTAGGTACATAACACTTCCGCCAATGCTGCGCTCTTGGTACCATATCATCGATGTCTCGATCGGAAGTGGATAGTATGCATACTCATGATCATCGTTACCACCGGACTCCGTAACCACCACTTCCGTAACGTGCCTCACCAATTTTACCCTCCTACCGTGGATGAAGTTTTGTTTCAAAAATATGTATTGTATACATAGGTCCGACAAATGCACGTCAGTTTGCTGTCGTCGAGGCCTTCAAGCACGCCTGGAAGGGCTACAAGAAGCTCGCATGGGGCCACGACAACCTGCGGCCCTCCAGCGGCACCGCGACGGATTGGTTCTCCCTGGGTCTCACCATCGTTGATTCCATGGACACAATGTTTATAATGGGGCTGACTGATGGTAAGTAGGAGTGCTGATAAGTATCTAAGGTTGAGCCGTCCGCCGAGCGAACGGAATTTGGGTGGGTGACTGCTAATGGCATAATGTCATGAGCGTGATTAGGGGTTGGTTAGTTTGATGATCTGAAATTTTTGTGGTTAGTAAAGGGACTGTTTAGTTTAGGGCTACTCTATGTGGTTGTTAAGGGGAAGTTGGTGAACATCGCCAATTGTCTTAATACCCGATGAATCAACGGACGTGGAAACAATCGATAAACATAACTTTTTTACTTCCGTTTGCTTAATAGAATAGTCGACATAATTTTATGTAGCGATTACGAGCGCTAACTCGCGCGCTCCGAGGGTCAATCTTGCGCTTGTGTGCTCCGGAGGGTATGCTATACAGTCGGTCCCGGGTTGTTATAGCTAGATAACATTCGTTTAGTCTTGTCGGAGGTCTTCCGGCACTCTGTTTACTGACGACACTCGGGTTGTCCACTAACTCCCCGCCAATACGTACTGGATTAGTGTGGTCGCTACAGGCGTTCTCAGTTGTGAGGAGATACCCGGAACTGCAATGGGCCGTTAATGGGTTGTAGCCAAAAGTTACTACATAATACGTTGATCCTTTGCAAACTTCTCCTTTAGGATTTAACTTTTTCTTTTTGTTTTAATTAGATGATGTTATGATACGTCACGACTCACGACCCGTTTAAGGTAATTATTCGGCAACAAACTGACTAGCGTTTCGTGCGATGCAGATGCATTCAGATTCGATTGATGCCAACCAACGACGTTCTGTCGAGGGGCGAGGGCGAGAGTCGAAACCCTAAGTGGAAAATTAACGCAGCTGTACATTGATGTCAGTCAATCAGCTTCTTTTATAGAGAGGTAGAACCTGTATACGGATCGCGGGGCGATACTCGTGGCGGCGCTACACCCATTTGTTCTGTGGTATAATTGTTTTTTCAACAATTGGATCACGGTCGGAAAGGTGTGGATGCTGGTTATTGTTATACAAGAGGTGACCACCTCCGTCCTCAGGGGTAGCAACGCGTCTGTGACCAGCTTCGAATAGGACAAATACTAATGATTATTAGCTGGACTGCATTACTAATATTTACTAACAGGACTAACATACACTCCTGTCATTAACGGATAGTAACCAGCTAATATTCTTAGTAACACTTTATACTAACAGGACTAAGTAAACCAGCAAGTGCCTCGTACAGTTCTAATAAAGGTGTGTCACAGATGTCCATACCCGGCAGTGGGTGGCTGGACTTGCCCTTATGCTATTCTAATAGATAAAAACGATAAGGGCAATACAATGGTGATGATCTATATCGTGTGTTGTTCAGAGTACGACGAGGCCAGGCAGTGGGTGCGGGATGAGCTGGTGTTCACACGGAACAGGGACGTAAACTTCTTCGAGGTCACCATCAGGGTGCTTGGCAGCTTGCTCGCCAACTACCACTTGACGCAAGACGAGATGTTCCTGGAAAAAGCTGTAAGACACGTTTGTTTTAAGTGCTTATCATATTTACGTTGATTCAGTAGCTGGATGGTGGCATTGAGCGAAAACTGAGCGAACTTGCACGGGGTTCTGGTTTAGATTGGTAACCATTAGCGCAAGCGAGTGGCATGATTTCGTCGCTGCAAACTAAGCGGTCTAGGTGGCACGTCTGGTATTTGACGGTAACAACCGCGATTGACTACTTAAAATGGTTTTAAGATAATTGTTAATTGCTGCTGTAGTTTCTCTTAAACGAATACATTTTTCTGTCTTCATTCTTTCTAAAACGACACGGATGAATGATAGCAATTGTTCAGCCGTGTCGGAAGCTGTTGGTCGGCCTAAGAACTTCCGACTTCGGGTTGACTACTAACGTGCCTCTTCAGTTGCGAGAAGAGACAAATAACCTGCAGTGCTGATAATGGGTTAAGCCTGCCTTAAGCTGCAATCTGTAAGCAGCCGGAACGGTTTACAGGCAGCCGCATCGGCGTGCGTAGGTATAGTTATGCGTATTAAATACATTTGCTTGCGGACAACCGACACTACTGTGCGTATGAGACCTAGAACTCCCATGTATTGCCTGAAACCAGCAATAAATGAAGATTATGTAACTTTATTTTGAATCTTCCGTTTCTCCTCTCACGGTGCAGCACGATTTGGGCGATCGTCTAATGGCGGCATATTTGTCGCCGTCCGGTATCCCGTACTCGGACGTGAACCTGGGCACGCGCACCGCGCACGCACCGGAGTGGTCCCACTACAGCACCACCGCCGAGGTGTCCACAGTACAACTGGAATTCAGGGAGCTCTCTCGGGCGACGGGCAACCCTGCATACGAGGTACCGCATCCGCGAGGTGTCCATCACACCTACATAATTGATTCCTGGGTCCTCTAGGTTTAGGCTGTGCGTTGTCTGTCAGTTTGTCACTGCTATAACAATTTTTTGTGCCTTATTTTACTCCCTTAGGGGATGAATTTGCAAAAACGCTAATTCAAGATACTTTTGTTTATAAACAGAAGCCCAAACAGCAATTCCCATATTACTATCTTTGAAAATGCGAAATTTTATTCCCAATTTGACCCCCGCAGGGTATGAATTTTTAAACACCCTTTCTTAGTGCTCCCCAAATTATATTAGGAACTTCTTTGCAAAATATCATTCTTCTAGACCAACTGGTTTAGGCTCTGCGTTGTTTGTCAGTCAGTCAGTGTTATAACAAATGTTCGCCTCTTTTCTCCTCCCTGTACGGGATGAACTTCCAAAAACGCGAATACAACTGACTTTTAACTGAACCTCAAACACCAATTCCTATAATTATAACTTCAAATATGACGAATTGCATACAAACTTTCGTATTCTATTTAACGTACCTACTTAGGTGATGCATTTTCGACAACCCCTTCTTAGGGTTAGTCTGTGTTGTATAAGGGACTCCTGCTCAAAATTTCATGCTTCTAGACCGACCGATTTAGGCTGTGCGTTGTCCATCAGGCGAATATAGCTTATGCAAATATGCACTTTATGGGTGATTGGCTTAGTATCAGTTTACTTCTATTCCATATTTTACGTAAGTAATTCACAGGAATCATGTCTAACTTGCTACGTTTAGATCAGAAAGAAGGGGGTTTTATGCAAGACTAACAGTTTCCTGCGACTTCGCCCTGGATACATTTGTTTTCTTTCCCTCGGGATCTTTACATTTATTCAGGTTCAAAGGTATCCTATGCCCATCTCCTTAACTCAAACTATGAAGATCGGTTACAAAGACAAAGACGTAGCAAACAAACAGCCAGTAAGATGCCGGTTTGATGTTACTTTCCTTCTTACCTATGAAGCCTTTCTACCTCTGGGGTAAGCGAAGCGACGACGTGTATGCATAAATACTGCGAACATGGCTATTTTGCCATGAAAAGTGTAATGCAGTGTGTGATCTAGATCGCCCAGCGAGCTGTTCAACCACTGCTGGCTAAGCACGATTTCTTGATGATCATTATAAAATATTGTGCGTTCTATCGAATCGAATTCAATCGCATAAAGGTTTTTATTTTTCCAGTGGCCTGGTGTTTCAAAACCAATATGAAATATGTCCTGGAAGCGTGTTTTATTGAAAGTTGCCAGTCGGTATAAAATATAACTAATGATTTCGTAACCAACGCGAGCCCTCAAGAGTACTAGTGTGCCGTCGAATAAGACTAAAAACTCTTAAAAACTAAAAAACGGGTGCGTGATACATTGCGTACACGTGCAAGAAGCGAAACTTTTATGAACTTTTATAATAAATAAAAAATGCAATCACAATCGCAATTAAAATCTAATCTACTTATTGAAAATTATTGTTATCGTTACACTTAACTGCATATTTAGCAGTTTAGGCATACTCAGGATCATCGGTGACGGTACGTTACTTCCGTAAAGCGTAACGCGCCACTATCGCTACCACTTTTTTTTCTACCGTGCCAAAAGGAGTTTCACTTAAAAATAAATAGGATGAAATAAATCTGTGTTGTTCCACTTTGACGGTTTACGAACTAACTATTCTAACTACCTATTATTATAATAACAAAGTAACATAATGTTTAAAACTACAAGACTGGATGATTCATATTTGGTTTTGTAACACTGTCAGCATAAAAGTTTCCCCGATTTCAAGCTTTAAGAGTACGCATTCCACGAAGACGAACTCGCCGGTGAGCGTGGCTAAAATGCTTGCCATTTCACCAAGCGCCGTGTGAGAAAGGGATATAGATTCAGTGATTAGCAATTGGAAGCGGGTGTCAATATAATGTGGTAAGTAAAATTAAGTTAGGTGTTGTTCTTACCGAAAACGTTTTTATAAATCAGCTACTAAGTGTAGGTACCTACCTATGCAAATTAAACTATTTGAAACTAAAATAATATAATAATAATATGCCTATTGGTTACTCATTTTGGCGTTTCTATACTTCTAATGTTATTTTTTTGCGCCCAAAATTACGTTAAAATTAGTGCTGAAATATGGATTTTTCGACTTGTAACTTCCAAATCAATATCTTTCATACAATTCTGTTTAGCAATAGTACTAGATAATTATGTGAAATATTGATATTAGCCTTAGTTTTGAGCGTTTAACATCAAAAATAAATGATATTAGGTTTTTCGTTTGTATGGCAAAGTACACGGCTTGCGTGCTCTTAGTTTCAGCGCCTTTCGATTGATATTTCTTATATCTTTCTTGCGTCTTGGTCACGTGCTAGTCAGATTACAACAATTGTCCTTACAGGACGCAGCGGCAGCTGTCTCCGAGAAACTCCACAAGCTGCCCAAGAAGAAGGGTCTGGTCCCCATCTTCATCAACCCCAACTCGGGCCATTTCCTGCCTCACTCGACCATCACGCTCGGCGCTAGAGGCGACAGCTACTACGAATACCTACTCAAGCAATGGCTGCAGACTGGCAGGAGTGTTAACTTGTAAGTTTTTTTATGTTCAGGGAATAGCAATCGAGCGTGCAGTCCCACCATCTACTGCTGCCCATAGGCAACCGTGACTTCAATTACTTAGGATTGATCTGAAAAACGATTGAGTGTTTAAAAACCCTTCCAGCTTTCTGGATGACTACCTTATGTCGGTCGAGGGGATGCAGCAGTATCTCGCCCGACGCTCGTCTCCCAACAAGCTCCTGTTCCTCGGAGAATTGGCTGCCGGCTCTGAGGTCAGTCCTACACTTAGAAAGAGATAACTTTATTTGTTGAACGTAAGACTGCAACAAAGACAATAAAAACTGACTACTACAGAACTATGCCCTAATTGGCTTTCGCAATACGACACAACTTTTGTCGTCTGACCAACCGGAAAGCCCGCCAAACTTTCCACAGTGCAAACTTTACACGGTCACGCGATATGTGCAACTTAGTTGGCGTATCTGTTGCATGCATTTCAATTTCAAACCAGTTTTAATTAGGCTTATATTGGTATAAACTTTGTTCATACAAATGGAGGGACAATAGAATAAGTTCAATTTTGAAGGTAATTGGGATAAAAATCGAATCTTTTAGTTTCCAAATAAATACTCGGACTTTGAAAATTGACGATTGTCGCACGACCGACAAAAATCGGGTTGTGGCATGGTGAAGCAAGCAACCGAGTTTGTCGTCCGAACGACTTTCGATTAGGACATGGGATAGCTGGCTGTATTTAAAATACAGTTGTGATATAGGTCTCAAGTACAGGATGCAGGATATGAAATAGTTCTACTATAGTCAGAAAATTTGTTTGCTGTTTTATAAACCGTTTACAATATTCTAGCAGACCATAATTACTTTAGGTTTATTATCATGTGACGATTCTTTCAATATTCCGGTGACATGTTTATCAAATAAAGCATGGCATTGTGTAAAGTGTACCTAGTAGGTATGTATATGTTTTAGTTGAGACTTTATTTTTCATAAGTCGAATTTAAAGGGCACACATTAGCATATTATGTATTTAAAGATATAGAGGATGTAAATAGCTCGAATATTTATAGGTTAAAAATTTAAACAATAAATGCGAACACTACAAACCAGTTTCGAGTGTAGTTTAGAGTGTGTACGTAGAAGTTAAAATACGGACTTGGGAATAAAAGTAAAAAATGCCCTAGTAGTTAATACTTAGCGAACCCCAATCGAAAGTGTATTGCGCATGCGCTACTAAGTTACTTCGTGAGACCCCTTGCTGTACAGAAAACTTTAGATCTTAATACCCTATTATGTATTATCATTTCCTTGACAACTTCATTCGTTACCTGAATATGCTTATCAGAAGAATAACAGGTAAATAGGACGTAAGCTTGTGTTTATTCTAAAAGCTTAGAAAATGTTTACATCAAACACTATTATTACACCGTTGTCGTACTGGTTTTGCATCTTTTGATGCCAATAAAACCATATTGAAATGGAACTACATACTATTACATATGGATTTGAGTGGCCAACGAGCATATTATACGAACGATTTGTAGCAACACTTTAAAATTACCTAATATAATTTGACACACTTGGGTTATGTGTCTGTCTCTTCTTCTATCGATATTATTTTGGTATTTATTTTTTCAGGCATTGTTAAAATCTTATCCTATGAATCGTTTTCATTATTATCTTTTTCGCACTTGTTTAGCACAAAATCTTCTTGTGCATTTGTTTTATCGTAACATTCAGAACTATGCTTACGCAGATTTTGGTTTTGGTGTTTGTGCAATAAAGCCGTGTCTATTTCGTTGTAAGCTGACGATACTGTTTATAAATATTGGTGTTGTGTTAGCTCTCAATAAAATGCCCTGATATCAATACCCGGAATTAAACCTTTGGTCTTTTATACATTTATCTAGGTTGCATTTCGCATGTGCATTACATGTGCAATATTTCCAATTATCCATGTTTATACTTGGAAAACTCTCAAAGTTGATTCACGGGTCGTGAAAATCTCGTTTTACAGTCACTATTTCTTGAGATACATTTCTTGCAAAAATGCAATATGTATGGTAAGTAATGCCTGCCTGTCATCTAGCATGTTTTATGGCATGATGTTAAAATAAAATTTTGTTTTATATTTGTTGGATTTTATTTAATTTGTCTGATTTGGTTTCTCGTAAATATATATTTCACTTTTAAAATATTTATGATCTTACGTTATTTTGTTTAATTTTAATAATATAATATCAACGTTGTATGATCGCCCACACTAAATAATTATAAGAAGTCATATATAATTAGCATACATCGGAATTCGGATTTCCTGCGAGGAAATGATTTTTTCAAAAATGTTGGTATGCAGTTTCATTTTTTATCATAATCGGCCCCGAGACTCCTGTCAGCGTTTTTTGATATTCCTCGCAGTTTCGGATTTGGCCTAACAAGCCTACATGAAAAATTCACCCTGTATATAAGTCCCCCACCTAGTGGGAGTCAGGGGCATAACCATTAAGATAACGTCTTGCAATCCCCCAAAACTGCACTACCTATTCCGGCCTATAATATGTTAATTAGTCAAG
>DWMR01000672.1:0-11511 GCA_018245355.1 Dalla costala
GTGCAAACTAAAGTAGAGGGCAGGGATTCCATCCTGATCTGTACACAATGTGTTTTTTGGTAATAAAGCAATTTGTATTTGTATTTGTGTGTAGATACAACTTTCAGTAATCTTGGACAAAAAAAAAAGACTTATATTCCTTAAATACCTAAGAACAGTAGTTGACAAAGTGTGTCAAGGTAATGGTAGTAAGGTAAGTGGTTAGAACACTATTAATAGATTGGGCACTAATTAATATACTACTTCAAATAGGTACTATTAATATACCTACAATTATTATTATTTAGATTAGATATAGAGATTTACGTCATTTAGATTATTAGGCAGACAAGGACTCCGGTACCGCTGAAGGGCAACCGAGCAATTTTAATTAAAATAAATAAATACATTCAGTACTTAAGTAGTTATAATATGTGGTTAATAGTCTATTAGTTAATAGAGCGATCTCTTCCAGACAACCTAAGGGTATGCAGCAAGGCTTATAAGACATGATAGTGGGAGGCGTGGTGTATAGTTTAACAACATATTCATAGATACATACATGGTTTGATAAATATATATACATGGAACGAAGAAAGTACCAAGTTATTATTTGAAATATTTCAAATAAAACCAGTAAGAAAAGTGTACGTTATTGTATGCCCCGAGGGATAGCAACGCATCCGTGACCAGCTTCGAATAGGACTTATACCAATGGTTACTAATATTTACTAACAAGACACTATTATTTATTAAATACACCATTACTCACACTATTTATTCTTAACGCATACTAACTAATATTTCTATGAACACCAAATACTAACAGGGTTATCTAACAGTCCCTTGCACAGTCCTATTCGAAGTTTGTCACAGATGTCCGTGGGCGGCAGGGGATGGTGGGTCTGCATGCCTGATAGCTATTCTCATCACAGAAAACGTAAAAAAATAATCATCGTATCATCACATTTGTTGTAATCACCTTCTTCTAATCCTAAATCTTCTTTGCTGGCGTCCTTCTTCTCTTCGCCATCTATCGTATCCGCGGAACATTTATGACTTTCATCTTTGAATGACCTGATCTTATGACTGCCGTATGATTTTTGGCTTATCGTGTCGTCATCCTAAAATAAGGAATGCTCATATTAGAAGTAGACGTCAAATAGTAATATGAAATGGAAAAAGCTGCAGGTACGTATGTTAAAAAACAAGTAAGAATAACCGAGTTAAAAGTGCCTCATTTTATGGCACAAGTATGAATAAATTGATCGTTGTTATATCGAATGAAAGGGTTATAAGGAATCTGTCCCTTCATGAGGCTAAGAGCAGGATAAACAGTGAAAATGACAATAAAAAATTAAGAATAATTCATCTTTAACAAAATATAATTTGAGCTAAATCTAACCAGCAAAACAAAACTTGATGATATTCTGAGGTTACCTGAATGGGATATCCATGGTGGTTAAGATCACAGTTTATTCTATTATCGGTGTGATTATCTGTTATTGCATTGATATTATTCATAAGAATTTTTCCCTTTTTGTATTTATTGTCACCTGGGAAACATGGAATGAATTAAATTAATTTAAAGATCTAGCGAGAGGATTTGGATTGGATTACATTACTAAGTCTCCATACCGGGTATCGTGAATTCCATGCCATCCCCGATCGCCACTTCCACTTGGTCCTTAAGCTTCTTGTCCTTGTAGAGCACTCCATCGTCGAGGTCAGCTCCGAGCTCCAACTCGTTGTCGGCCCGCTCTGAGGAGACACAGCGGCCGCACAAACCCGCCTTTAAGCCTACGTACCGTGCGGTTTGTCCCACCGTGCGTCGGCGCAGCACCCAAGCATAGAAATCAGACCATGACGAATTCGTTTATGAAAATGTTTTTGAAAATTTGTCCATGTTATTATTAAATCAAATTAAAAACTGGCATAACTTACATATCGGGCTCCATTAATAAAATATTTAAATTGAATTCATTATTATTTTAACGTAAGATTACCTTGTAAGGTCTGGTATAATATATAATAAACTTTTAATCCGGTAATATAATATTTGGAACTACAGATTATTCGTTATTTCGTTTCATAAATCTGTGTTTGAAACATATAGTCTAAAGAACATTTCGCTTAAAAATGTTAATCACAGCGTTGATGTCTTTTAAACGAATATACAAAAATTACTATTAGAACCTTTCTTGTTATAATATAAATATTCAAGTTTTAAACAAACGGTATGGGGACTAAGTGAATTTAGAAGGTTAAATCATAATCAGATCAATGTCGATTAAAACTGATCGACCAGACATGAGTGCTTCCTTACTTTGGCGAGTACATTAAGCAGTTGGTCCCGGTTGTTATCGTTAGATACATTACAATATTCTTTATTAATACACCAAGCAGAACTTAACATAAGAACAAATAAAATATAAGGATACAAAAGACGACCTTTTTGCTAAGGAAGCGATTTATTCCAGGCAACCTTTGGGTAAAGGAGATGTAGAATAAGTTAAGTTGTAAAGAGAGATCCGTGCTTCGTACTAGGCCGCTAATAAATACTATAACAGTACTTTAACTGGGGTACTCATTTAATTGTATTAAATTAGATTTAAAAAATTGGGTTCATTTTAGCCTTTTGCTCTAATTATTTCTCAAGTTACTTGCAATTTTTTGTATATACCCATTAAATTCTCGCTGTCCTACGAATTGCTAAACTAGGATTTCGAGACGCGAGTTGCATTGCAATAAGACATACCTAACAAATTACCCCATGACTAACACTTATTTGTCTCTGATATCGCTTTGTCGCTGGCCTGGCTGGAAATTTAACCCGGGAAATGGGATCCTTCACCTGGCAGGCAGGTTTCTACAGTATTACCAACTAAGTTACGAGGTCATTTACACTATCAACATTATTACACCTTTCACCAAAAAAGATTTAAAGTCTATTTTATAATTTGCGGGTTCTGTCTACTACATATTCAAATTAATAATAATTGCACATACATAAGACAAAATAAAACTCATTTGATTTAAAAAAACAATCAACATTTTTTTTTCACTGTACTGGGTGAAAATATTAGACGAACAATAACTTAAGAAACAAGCTAAATATTCTCGTTGCTAGTAAATTCACCAAAAACATACCGATGACGTAGAAAACAACGCCTATACTATACAAAACTAAATGACGACATTTACATCCATATCCTAATGATTTCAGAAATATACATTCAATTGATCGTTACAAATATATATCATATGTTACATAGTCATGCACAACACAACACATAAAGCTTAAAGAGAGCAATAAAACACATCAAGCATTGAGAGTATAGTAAACTTAAATGTCATATAAGCTACGACAGATTTTTATAAAAGATTAAGAGTTTGAATTGGGACTTGAATGTAAATACGACGGGTCTGCAAAGTCTACACTTGACTGCTAGGGCACAAGCAACGCACAGGGTACAAACAGTACTCGACACAGGGTAAACAACACACAAACATCATGCCATACGCTTTATATTTATAGTTCAAGATCATACTAAAATCACAACAAACACTGTACTAGCGACACACATAATAATAATAAGTTGTTGGGAATTTGAAATCTGTTTGATTATTCTGTAGAATATACTTTGTTTTGAAGTAAATAAACTGTGAAATTGTTAAGGAATCGGAGAAGTAAACCACTGATATACTAGGCGGCGGCTTCGAGTTTACCGTCACGTCCCTTAGACTATTTAAATGTTCAGACGGAGCCTCAGCATTTCTAAACAAATGATGCACAGAAACGGCTTCATTACCGCGCAGATGTGAGGGTGACGCTGATGTTGGGGAATGGAACCGATTTTAGTATATATTTTTGGTGCCGCTTTTGAAAATCAAATGCTCTATCCAGACATGTTTGAAATCTTTGCTTGTACCCATGGACTACCCAGCCTGTTGGTCTGTGCTTGTGTCACACCTCCGCTCGCGCCCGATCAGCTGTACCCAAGCGGGCGTAAGCGGGGGTGAGGTACAAGGTGTCGGGTGGCGAGGTAGCGGCAAACTCGAAGCCGCAGTGTGGTTTAAGGAATAGAAACTATTCTCAAGTTAGTTGTTAGCTTGAGTTATGTTACTTTACTGTAACATTTTATAATCCGATTTTATAGATATTTTCACTAGCTATTATTATAATAGTTCTTGCAAGTACGTGGAGCTCATTTTAATAAGAAAAAAATATTTAAGATGTCTGTCAGCTATTTGGCAGTCCAAGGTTCAAACCCCAGGGCCAAACAAATTTTACAGAGTTTGGAGGTGTACAAACGATCGCAGGCATGTCGTCCCGAACTCAGTCCGAAATAACCCCGTTTCTCGATGAAGGTGGCGGTGGACAAACGACCTAGGCTTGCATGGTGAAATATAACATCGTGAGATACACCGTAATTGCAAGAACCACGTCAGCGCTAAAAGAACGCAATGGATTCGGTCAGAACTCGTTAAAGAAATACGAAAATACTTAGGTCAAACCACACTTAACAAACGCATGCCACAACAATTGGGTACGCCACTTAGCTTACCGGGGGCGTGTATGGCTATCTGGTTGGTCAGTTTGTTCTTCACCAGTTTGAGGACATCGGCAACGTTCCGCTTGACCCAGTCTATGAATCTGGATATTCTGTTGAAGGCCTCCGCGATCTTATTGGTATCCTGGTCGGCAGTCGGGGAAGACAAACTCGATGAACCGAAATTTGACAGTAACAGGGCCAAGAAAAGGTTGAGCACCTAAAATGTTCACCGTAAATATGGTTAGGTAATAGCAAATATGTAAGTACTGTAAAGTTATAGTGGGTACAGTGATAGCCAAATGGTAAGGACTTGGACTCGGGGAAGTCCGGGGTTTCAGCGCCAGTTCTTCCTCTGACCTTTCGGAAGCATCGTGTGGAAACCCGCATGCTTGCGAGTTCTTCATAATGTTATCAAAGGCGTCATGGTGGCCTAAACCCTTGTCGTTAGAGGAGACCTAATGATGACGATGAAAGTGATAGGTACAACTCTGGTATTATGTTAAATATCCATTTCAGCGAATATAAAGTTCGGCGCCTGCCGTCGTCTGTAGTCGAACAGCACAAAGTGCAGACGCCGGCTGTCGTTGCGTGCAGTCGAACAGCACGAACTACAGGCGACGGTTGCCTTCGACCATTTGCAGTCACATGTGTACGAGCTTTATAGCTTCGTTCGGGTTTGGGAGGTTACATGGGCAGTGATCACACATAAAAACATGGTACTGACCACAAGATTACCAATGACGACTGTGGCCAAGAAGAACGGAATGCACGACACGTCTCCGACCAGCATGCAGTCCCACATGCTCTCAATCCACTCTCCACAGAGCACGCGGAACACAATCATGAAACTGTGCATGAAGTCCGTGAAGTTCCATCGCGGAAGGTCCCCGTCGGGGAACCGATCCACGTAATCTGTACACGCAATAATATTTGATTAACGATCGTCTCTTTGAAAATGTCTGTTAAAAGAAATTTTAACGGCAAGTCATTTAAAGTTAATCTTATTAAAAGGTGCTGTTTGCAAAGTTTAAAGCACATGAAGCTAATTAAGAAAATTATTTTAAGTATTTCATTTATTAAACTGACCCAAGTTCATTGTTTTTCAGTTTCAAACTAAGGGGTCAAATTAAGCCAGTTATGAATATAAAGCATAGATATGTATTATATACATAATACCATTCTTATGCGCGCTTTTATAACAGTTTCATTGATAAAAAAAGGGAATCTTATAACATAATACAAATTTTATTTTTATTTGTCGTCGTCAAAAAGGGCACATTGTTCAACATTTACTTTTTGTATCTAAGCACGTGCAATAAACAATAAGTAACAATTAATTTTATACCCATATTATTAGTTGGCAGGGATTTCGTGTGGTCTTGACGTCTCTATTAATTTAGAAGACCCGAAAAGTATCAATAGCTTGCAACACTTTTAATTCTATTTAATATTTGTAAGATACTTACGAATTGTACTGCTCAAAATTATGTTTCTGCACATAGGTGTAACTTTATCGTTAATTACCACAACTTTATCAATCACCAATCAATCATTATCAATTTTTAACTTATTTTATGACTAAATAATCTACGAAATCCCCACAACAATCATTACACACAAACAAACTACGAACAAATTACTATTACATGCATTTTCAAAAAGCCAACAATACAATAAATACACTGTTTTCTGATAAACATGATTCACATGCAACTGTAGGAAAAGATACTTCATTGAATAAGATCTTTGATGAGAAAAGTTTAACATCGGCTGAGAAAGAGGAAGAGAGATTTAAAGAAATTGTAGAGATGAAACCCTGTTAACTAAAAGGGAAAAGAGTCGGAAAAGCTGGCTAATAGTGTTTCACAAGTGAGGCGCCTTGCGGGGGTTTTAAATAATAAAATATACTGTAAATATACTGAAGGGTATAGGCTCACTTGGAAGGGTCACATCGATTCTTGCCAATCGTCTAACGGACATGAGCATAACAGTGTGACGCACATCAACACAATGGTCACTATTTGAACAAGGCGGCAGGCCCGGTCGCGGCGCGCTCTAAACGGGTCATTCTCGCTCCACAGCTCACAAGTTCTTAGCTAACTGTATAAATACAGTCCCGACTTTTAATTATTTCGCTAAAACCTTAATACATTGTTGACAGAAAATTTCTAGTGAGCGTATGTTTACTTTACCGAACTTCACTGTCCGTGGCAGCTATGCTCGCAGGTCGTTGACGTTTGGTTTTAGTGATACACTGTGTGTTATTGCCCCCGTTTAGAGCTCACCACAAAATGTAGAAAGAAAAAACAATGTTAAGCTTACTTAATATAAACTTTTTTAACAATTTCCACAATTTGTCAGTGAATTTATTTCAGGCATTTAAAGTATTTTTTTGGAAAATATTAAGTTTATTTTATTATCCTGGTCGCATCCAGGATCGCTGGTGCATTAGTCACTAGAACTGCTAGAAAAAATATTTGTGTTCAAAGTTCAAACCCATCGCCAGTCAATTGTTTACAAGATATAAGACTACTATACGGGTTATCTAGCTTAACTGTTCAGTGCAATGCGACCAGGACTCATTAAGAATAATCGGATAATGTAATAACCCACGTTAATTTCGAAATAGATTCACTGATGGACCGAGCCGGCTGCCGAACATTAACTTCCAATCAGACACCAACGAACATGCAACACCATCCCACCAATTCCACTTACCCACGTAATTTTTCCCGAATAGTTGCATACCCATCACGGCAAATATGAAAATAATGATGCACAATACGAAGGTCAGGTTGCCCAAGGCACCCATCGTCCTACCCATTATAGAGATGAGTAAATTAAGTGTCGGCCATGACTTTGCCAATTTGAATACTCGAAGCTGCAAGTACAAATTGTGAAACAAGGCGTCACACAAGCTCTCTTACCGGCGCGTCACCTATGCTACTGGCACCCTCCTCTATGGATCCAAAATCACTCATACTATCGGATCGACCGCAAGGGAACTAGTCTTACTCGTACTATCCAGTACTATACACTACTGCACACCAAACGTTACTGGGTATGAATATCACACAATGTTTCTATCGATTACAGTAAGAAGAGTGATTCTAGATCTGCTTATAAATGTACTAAGATTAGCAAATGTGTGCTTGAGTAACCTATAACAAAATGTGCATTGATTGATTTATTTCTGTATGAGTGGGATATATGTTAACTTTAACTTTGTGAGAGCTTTTGCATCGTTCAACGTTCATGTTCAATTTATGTATTACGAGTTTATTTTCGACATCTACAATATTATGTTCTCGCCTGGTCTGTTTCCCAATACGAACGACATAGATCCCATCAGCGATCGACCTGATGCGAAATACCCTTCAAAGCAAAGCTGCATGTCAATCTATGTTACTTGATGCAAAGCTTAGTTTATGATCGTAAGCTGCGTGGTATAGCTTTATAACGTGTTTCGTCTCAGGCCCGGCGGGCCAGGAGTCCCATTCCGTGTTATAAAGCCACAGCGGACCCACGGTCCATCATGAAATAATCAATCAAAGCCCTGTGTAAGATATTCGGGAGTGGAAAGCTGATAAATCACAAGCCTTAATATCTTAGAGATGCTAAATTTTCTTTCAAATAGAACCTGTGTAGTTTTTCCCAAACAACTGCATTCCCATCACCGCGAATATAAATATAATGATGCAAAGTACAAAGGTCAAGTTCCCTAAAGCTCCCACCGTCCTACCCATTATGGATATAATAAGGTTTAGCGCCGGCCAAGACTTAGCCAGTTTAAATACACGCAGCTGAAAATATCCAGTACACATAAATACATAGTCGTCATTCATTACTGTGAAGTGTATAGCTATGTCATACAATTGTGAACAGTGTCAAAGCGAAGTTAGTAGGTACTTCAATTATGCAATATTTATATACGACAAATATATAAATACATTATACCTCATACGGTCCATGTTATCTTAAAAGTTAGTTGTGTTAGATGTTTATGTAATAGTAGGGTATGTATTAAGAATTAAGTACTTAATTAGTAGTATAGAATTTCACATTAACTTAAGTTCATTGTAAATTAATAAATAATTGAAACTTACCAATCGAAAGGAACGCAATACAGACAAACCCTGAACGCCTTCAAGTCCCAACTCCAACAGTGATAAGGCCACAATGATAAAATCAAAAATATTCCAACCTTCTTGAAAATAGTACTTTGGACTCATTGCAATTAATTTGAACATAGCTTCTATGCCAAAGGTAGCAGTGAAAAACTGCAAAGATAATTTCCGTTTTTATAATGTGAGAAACATTGATTAGATTCAGAGATAAGTTTAGATTTACTGATACTTACATAATTTCCGCTTTTGAGTGCTTTCTCCATATCTCTGTCCATATCGTGGTGGTCTAAGGCCATGAACAACGTGTTGACGACGATACAAAGCGTGATAAACAGTTCCACGAAGGGGTCGAACACCAGCAGAGCCACATACTTCTGGAACTCCAGCCACAACCAACAGCAGTCCCACACACAGAATAAGTCTATTCCTTTCATAAGGCATTCGAGGAGCTTTTCCTTGAACGTGGGTCCATCCTCATCGTCTTCCGCTGTTGGGAAGTAGTATACTGACACTGTTGTGTCATTAACCGGGAGGCGTGTGTGTGTGTTGAAGAGAGAGAGAAATAATTTTGTTAGTATTCGCTCATTATTTTATCTACTCTTATATTGGCCCGAAAAATCACAAACTAATTTAATAAAAATGGTGGTAGAAATGTAACAGTTTCAATTTAATGAATTAATTTGACAACATGAAAGTGAGGAATGTCGGAGCCAATATGTATATCGGTAGAGATCGTGAATCCAATATTCATATTTTTTGAATTTTTACTGGCTGTCATTTATTTTGGATGGGGGCGCGTGGATCCGTGACGGACTTCGGAACTAGAACACTGCACACGCATACCACACGGACTATGTGCCAGGGACTCGCAACAACTCAGTGCTCTCCAAACCGAACCAATAGCAGGTGGTGGCGTCTTTAACGGGTGAGCGAATGTCAAACTGCGTCAAACTGCATCGCTTATCTATGCACGCAACAATGAGAGCGACGATGCAAGTTAACACTTTCTCAAACACTTTGAAAGGACCAAAAAATATGAATATCGTGATTATCAAATTGAGCACGTGATCAAAGCAAGCATTAAGGTTTCTATTAAGTATGGTTATTCTATTTAATTATTTGGCATTGGATCATTAACTTTCTGAAGGAAATGTTGCGGCATGTGGAATAAAGGTCACATCTTTTGAACGATGCTTTGACGTATGTTCACGTTGCGTGCAAAATTACTACTAGTTGCTTACTATCTAAGACAATGCAAAATAAACACGATCATGCAAAGACAAGACAAAAATAAACCACAAGAAAAAAAGTAAGGTAAGTGGGTCTTGTAGTTGAAAATAAGAAAAGAAATGAATAGGATTATATTGCTGTGTTTTCATTTGATTTTAATACAATGGGATACAAATAAAAATCTTTGGGTTTCACACGATGCATAAAGTATGTGTTGTGTTCCGAACCAGCCCAATCTGTGAACATGTAGTTGAAGCTTTAGGCATACGTATGCTAACTAAATTTTGCGCCCTATTTTACTGTCTGTACCTACTAAGAAAAATGTTTATTACATAATTCCAAGTCAAATATCGATAGCATTTATTAATAACATTTTATGCACAACATTTTTCTTAGCAAATGTTGTATAGCAGGTGCATCAATTTAATATCCCTTGCATTTTTAATAATAAATGACACCCACATTTGGTTATTTTTGCCAATTATGCCTTTTTATTGCATAATGAGCAAATACCTGTTCCGTGTTGTATTGTGAGTATTGTGTGTTGTTATTGGTATCGTGTAAATAAATGCATGTTCGTAATCGTAACACAATATGTAGGTAAATTATTTGACACTGTTATAAACAATAGAACTGAAATTGTTTATAAAATTTAAATCAGCACATAGAAAAAGAAACAAAATAACAAAATGTGAAATGCAACAAGACAATAGCGGTTTTAAAAATTATTAGTAAGAATGTTGTAACAACAATAATTTAGTCGTGTGCTGTAGCATACCATTCTGCTCGCTGGCTCTACTCTGCCTTCCTGCTTGTTCAATAATTTCGTTTAGGACCATTACATCTGAAACACATATTTGTTGGGGTTAATACACCTATTTTGTAAAGCTGCTTTATAAACTGGCAAAGGATAAAATTACAATTGTTTTAACTTATTTAGAGTAGACACATGAAACAAACAAAAGACAAAGATATAATTTAAACATTACTAAAACAGTATTTGTAGCGTATAAACAACGTATTTCTAGCTCTATTTTTTTACGTGCGAGCTTAAGAAACCTTTGTTACTCTGTCTAGTGTTAAGATTGTTTTGATTTATATAAAAAGCCAAAGTAATGCTTACCTCTCATATCAACTACATTTGGCTGTTGCGACGACTCTATGAACGGATTGTCACCCGACGGTTTCAGTACTTTTCCCGCTTCGTCTGTACACTCGGTTGTACTGATTTCCTGTAACATTTAAGTTATCATATACTTATAAAAATAATTATGTTGATATCCATTTAAATAAGTGCTGGATAATTGTGTGGTAATTTCGGTTTCAAATTAAGAAACTATAGGATTGCATAACGTTCTCAAAAGTGTGTGAAGTCTGCCAATCAAACTCGGGCAATCTAATATGACCGTGACTCTTCCCATCGTCAAAGGAAATCGAACTTTAGGCTGGCGACGGTTATAAAATAATGTAGAAAGTACAGTACATAACTATACGCCAGCCTCGTTTACTTATCGTTAGTACCGTAGCTCATCAAAATCAGGATAAACAATTGGAAGTGCGTGAAAATTATCAGATCCAAAAAATAAAAAATTATACGGAAACTGTCTGTCTACTGCACC
>DWMR01000673.1:0-11504 GCA_018245355.1 Dalla costala
AGGTAACGGCACATGACGTCATCTTTTTGGTGTGTGCACCCCACTCCATCAATTTATAAGACGTTATCACGTCAAAACATAAATAACCTGGGCCAACAGTCTTAACTAACTCAAGCACTTTAGTAAGTGTAGATATCTTAACGTAACGTAAAACAAAATACTCGAATAGAGAACTTTATCTTCCTTTATTTTAACTCCTAAAATGCCGTGCGCAGATACCTTATAATCTCCACAGCGCAGCGCGGCGGTTCTACTTCAACAAGTTTCGAATCTCCTTACCGTAGTAATCGTAGTTGTACTCATGTTTTCCGGGGATTTCTGACTGTTAAATCTGTTGAAACGATCTTTTTCTTACTTCTTTAGATGTTTCCGTCTGAAATCTTTTTATACGTCAGACAATTTGTACGTATCTTTGATATCTTTAAAAGTTAAATATAATAAGACGAACTTACTTTGTTTATAGTTCTCTATGCAATTGACTTTCTTTTGTTTTTTTTTCAAATAATGTGTAATTATTGTCTACTTATGTGTGTAATAATATGCGTATCAATTTGTGTTAAGTCTAAGCGGAGTTATCTATACTTACCAACAAATTTCATAATTAATTGTATCAAACATTACATTGCCGAAATCAATTGTCATTGACGATGGCGTATGATTGGTCCGTCTACCTTCATGTATCATAATGACGGATAGAAATTATAGATAGATCAATTATTTTTTAAACAAATTAGTACAGTGAGAAGTAAGTAGGTAGGTACTTTCCCAAGCCAAAGACAATTCTCCAAAATAAACAATCTTATAAGCCCACAGTTTTGTAAAGTGGAGCATCAAACAATTCGTTGCCATCATTAGGAATGCTATAGAGAGGCCAATTGGCCTTAAATTAGAAGCCGACCGTCAACTTTCAAAGCTATTTCGCCCCAATAAATATTAATAAGCAACCAATACGGACGCCTTTGTTGAGATCCTGCAGATATTTCAATGTCGGAGTTGAACAGTTATTAGTTTATTATAATGGACGCAAGTTTGAGAGAAACATCCATCTTTATTGTTATCGGGCTTTGCAAATATATCAATATTTCAAAAGCCGTATATTATGCAATGTTTATGTACCTAATTAACAAATCAAAGCGCACTTTTTCTGTACATTAATTTTTTTTTCTAAATTTCGATTAGTGGGTAGGTACGTACTAACTAAGGAGATTCGAACTAAACACATTATTTTCGGAATTATTGTCTGTCCGTCAGTGCATCACATGAAAACCCGTTGACGGAATTGGATGCTACATAGTAATGGATCATGATCCAAAATAATTCCGCCTGTTTATCTATTTGTGTTATGAAGAAGGGTCTGACCTTTGCATAAAGTCTTATCTTTCAGGTGACCCATACGTCTGTTTCTCTATCTGTGGATTGAAGGAGAGTCTAATCTTTGCATAACGTCCTAAGTCTTAACGTGCTCATCATCCAGGTGGCCCATACATTTCTGCCATACTGTTTCTCTATCTGTGTGACAAAAAAAAGTCTAGCCTGTAGGTACATAAAGTCTTACCTTTTTTGCATTCCTCGATGTTCTCGTCGGAATTGTCGACGCAGTCGTTCTCCCCCTCGCACACCCAGGAGATAGGTATGCACTTCCCGTTGGCGCATTGGAACTGCTTCAGCGAACACACGTCTGCAACAACAATTTGCCAATTAATAAGCGGTTGTAATAACACTAATCGGTAAAGCATTCACAGCACTGCGGATTGTGTCAATTGTAAGATTATTAAAAGTTTAGCGACCACGGACACGGCCGGAAGTTGGATGAGTAACCGCTGGTGACCAACTTTCATTAGCGCTTAGGTACGTGCGTCGGAGACTCGGAGGGACGTAAAGTCAGTCACGGTTATTTTCAGATCGCATAGTCGCCTTGTCAGAGGGCTTCCTGTTGGCCTAAGAACTTTCCACTTGGCTTAGCTATTAACCCCCCCGGCAATCTGATTTGTATCAGCGTGGTAAAGTTTTATCTTAATCGATTATAAGACAAATCAGTTTTACTGATCCTTACGGACCGCACACAGGGTGCAAAAGATTTCTTTTATTCTTTCTACTTTCGAATTAGAGTCATCTTAACGATTACTAACAGTCCTAATTCCTACAGTCAACTCGCTAACTAATACCTTAGAGTAATTAATATACTACGTACAAAAGAATATTCCTATTTGTTAAGCGAAGTTAGGATTGTAATAACAACAATAACTCAATCACAACAGTAAGAGCATAACAATAATTATCTTCCAGTTGTATTCAAGGTTGTTTACAAGTGGCTTATGTTAGATCATTCGCTTCTTTTCTCTTATAAAAAACGCCACAAGCTCCATCTCTGTGCACTAACAGAATACCGTAAGCTATAATAGAACAAATGTAGAAGACTTAAATTTTCATTTAGAATTCGAGTTAATGCGAGTATATGAATACATTTATTTATATTAACTAGATATACAACTTAAATATGGGGCAAGATATTTGTTACAAATGCTGAAATACCCATTATGACATACCGCGTTCATATTATGAATATAAGCTTTATCCGACTTATCAGGAATTTAATATCGGTATATTTCAATAATGCTCATTGTATGGTACGAACAAATGCAACCTTTTATAACAAGTTGTTACAACACTCATCTACGAGCATAAGCATTCATTGGAATTTACTTTAATACCTACGTACCTACAGTAAACAAACTTTACTGACCAAGGTTTGTCGGATTAGTTGATTTTTTTCCGTTTTTATGACATTTATGAGACCCATACGTCTATATATATACCTATGCGAATTATAAATGAAAGTACATGACTATGGCGTACTCACTAAATTGATTGATAGCTCGCTCGTATATCCCATATTGATTGTTTTGTATAGCTATTTTCTAAGTTGACAAAATATAATATACTGAATACACTTATAGCACACATCCTAGCTAGCTTTTGTGATATCAGTTGCGTTTCCCAAACATTAGATATGACTCTAGATTATGAACCATTAAGCACAGATAAGATGACTCCCAAGAAATGTTTTAAGGTAAAAATATTATTTAACAAGTTCTTAATGAACAAGTTTATGAACCATTTATAGTTTAGTTTATTTATAGTTGAACCCTTTTTATGTTTGCGAGGTGAAAAATAACGCTAGTTTACCGCCCTCATAAATGCATCAAATTATTATACAAATAAATACTACCCAAACAAATTCATTCATAAGATTCGGTTAACGATGCTTGGCGTAACTCCGATGATATATCAATTGCGATTTATTTTTATACAATATAAAAGACTAACAGAAACTTGGCACATCGTTACAGTAAGTATTGGGATATACAGTCAAGCGAGCCTTGCTGTGATCCTAAACAGTCCTTTGTGAGCCCATTACATAATGGACAATGGGTATCTGAACGTCCGATAATGTTATCCACGAAAAGATATATTTTTATTTTCCTTACTTCGACAGAAATCATGATTTGTGTGGCTGTATTGGTAAGAGATCTAAAGCTCCGAGTTCGATTGTTATTTAGAACTTCGGATGCTCGTATCGAATATTAAGTTATGCCCGAAACTGGCTAACAATTGTATCAAGATCAAGGCTGGCCAAAACGACCAAAAATAAAGCTACTGGCCAAACTAAATACATAATGATACTGACCAAAATAAATATTTGTTTGCTTCAGGTAAGGCGATATACCTAAGTCTATGCAGGTAAGGACATATTTTATATAGTTTTATAGAGTACCTACCTAAGTGGTGGATCAACGCTTACGCACTCCCCCCGCACTAGGATTCCGGGTTGCGGGTTCCGGTTGGCACACACAGAAAACATCTCAATTTAACACCCAATACCCAAGTACAAACATTTATCTGCCCAACAAATGTCTGCTAACGAGTAGCGACCTCGAGATAGGCGCTTGAAATATACCTAATCTGAAACTGCAACCCGGTTATCTGCTACGTATGCTCAATGTCTGCCATGTCACATTGACAGTGGGTAACAATAAATTGATTTCCACTATAAAAAAAAAGCTCATAACAACAGGGGTACCACCGTGTACGATTGTCGATGCTCTTTAATATTTTTGAACGATCCGCAATACGCCAATATACAACGATACTTAGGTACTTAACTAAAAAACTTAGTATAAAGAAATTAACTGAACTTTATCAAACACATATTTCAACACCCTTATCGTTTTTAAATTAAAGTGTTACGTTATTGTTTTTCTTAAAACTCATTATTTATTATCATCAAGGCCCAGCTAATGTCAATTTACATTTCCCTAATCATTTATTTCATTCAATTTGTATGTAATCTGTTTCGTCGAAATTAACATTAAATAGTTATGTGTTTAATTAAGTTTTCGGGAACCTGCATAACGGAGTTTTACTCGTTTCCAATAATACACCTAAATGCTATTAAATAGAACTGAAATGTACCAAATAAACCTATTTTGAACCACACATAATACCTTAAATGTAATTACATCAATCGAATATAGGTACATAGAGGCCACGATTGGCAAACATACCTAATATGCAATTTCCGCCAGATAGTCAATCTCTAGACTTGATCAGGTTTAATCCAAACCGTTGCAGCCATTATGTATCGAGAAACCTATTTAGTCCAACTCAGACCAGCATTGTTCAGCCCGAATCTCCTCTTATGATTAGAAGTGTTTACTATTATGAATGTATAATAATCTGTGTGTGTAATGTGTATAATAATCTGTGTAATAGTTCTCCACGCTGGCCAATTCCAGGTTGGCAGACTTAACGCGCCATTGAATACATTATAGAGAGCTGTCATAATCGCATGCATCACGATTTTTCCCGTCGAAATTAAGCAGATGATATGAATTATGACTTGAGTCAAACCCCGGGTCTATCAAATGGTATCAGCGCTTTTAATACTTACAATATAAACAATAGGATCCTCGTACAAACGCACAAGATAGGTATTGATCGTTGAATAGTATTAAGTAATTCGGTCCGTTCCTATTAGTTCAGAGCACAGTCCGGTTCCATTAGTTTAATTACGAGTACATCTGATATCGGTATATCTGTCAGGCACAGGCTGAATGCGTATCTTGTCATATTGACAATCAGAACCAATTGGTAAACGGGGTGTGAACATGGATGTATTATTGACATGTGTAGCTGTGACTGACGGCTAATAGACACGCAATTATTAGGAAATGATAATAAAAATTTAGGAAAATATTATTAAATTATTATATTAGGTACTTGGCCTTCAGTTAGTTTTTTGTCTAATAGCTGAGCGAGCTTATTATATCCGCGTGAGTCGAAGGGATCCAGAGATAAGGCTTTAACAAGGTTATCGATTTCTTTCTATATATAACTTTTGCCCAGAGCGGAACAGTTTTCCTTGAATTAGGAGCGTTACAACTTCCGCTAGATTCAGGAATTAGTAGGTAATCTGACATTACACATTACATTACATTTCCGAGTACCCAGTTGCGCTACAAAACCAAAAGCTCAATACTGGATGGATAGATTCTCAATTGGGCCAATTCTCAAACCAAACATTTGACTTTGAGAATGTCTTCCCAACGGAAGTGGTAACCGAAACTTCTTATTCAATGTTCTAATCCATATTGAGTACATTACAATTGTATTTTTAAATTGGGCAAATTCTAGACAGTAATTATTCGTATCTACCCAGAGATTGGAATTTAATCCGTGCCGCCTCGATTCCTGACTGTTGTTTACACGATCGCACGATCACGATCTTCTTTGCTGGACGTAATGATGGTATTTGTGGAATGAACTTTGATACTTTCACACAGCCGACTATGAATTAAAATACTTCAAGAAAGGCGAGAGGCGAGAGCATAAGGATCCTGGGTGTTGAGATCTAGCAAATGTGCAGTATCGGAGTCACTTGGACTGTAAAGCGAAACTAGCCTCGAAGCAATTGGGCGTCCTACACAAGGCGAAGCGGTACTTCACTGAGGCACACATAATTTTCTGCTGTAGTGAGGCCTCATATAGAGTGCTGTTTTGAGTACCTTTGGGCAGGAGAGCCGCAGTACCAGCTTCACCCATTTGATTATATATAAAATCACGGGAAGACATCTGTGTCTAACTTGGAATAGGACTGTGCGAGGGGCTGTTTGTTAGTTAATTAGTCCTGTTGGTATCAGGTGTAAATAAGAATATTAGTTGTTTAGTATTCGTTAGTAATAGCATTGTAGGAGTTAGGACTGTAATTGTAAGTTAATTATGTTACTAAACATTAGTAATCCCAGTCCTATTCGAAGCTGGTTACACCTTCGACCTGTCTGCGCACTTTAAAGTAAGCGAAATTGTAATAAATAATTAAAATTAAATATGTTACTGATTTCGAAGGAAACGTATTCGCCACATAAAAGGAGAATGAAAACGAAAATCCGCAAATCAGTGTGAATATTTGCGCTGTTTTATTTATTTTATTGTGAATAAAAATCTGTCTGAATTTTCTCAATTAACTTTTCGACGAGTTGCGGGAAACGCAGAACTAAGTAGAGAACTACTTGGAATACTGGCACGTAGTTCTACATGTAGAAATAATTAATTTGCATGAATAAGTACTCAAAACTCAATTACAGTACGAGAAGAATTTTAAAAGATGATCAAGAAAACTCTTTCTTCTATATGATAATCTTCAACGTACAAGGTATTTCAGGTAGTGAATTTTTTTTAATAAACAATTCAAACCAAAGAGTGCTATATAAACGAATGATTAGGGAATGCGGTGACATCCAATCTAAGTGAAGCACCCTTATGTCATTCTCATTCCGGACCCGGCGAGTATGACGGACATGGATGGGTATTTATGCCGCAGAATGGAATAACTGAATCTGAGCGAGAGAGAACCGCGATGTCTCTTCTGTGTGTAAGTGCGGGAAGTGCGTACAAAATTAGATGCAGCCCAGCCAAATATGTATGGACTATGGCCCCTCAAAGGGCCGTATCGCATTCTAAAAGGTACCCATGAGTCCATAAGGACAATAATGATATAAGGTCGCGCAGCACATTCTCAGGGCAAATCGGCATCGGATCGGTAGTTACAAGTATGTTACGTTTCTTAAAGATACCGTCTAAGTTTATAAACTATTGAGTTTAGGATTTTTAACTTTAATTATTTTGCTACTTCGATACGATTTATTCATGCGAAGTATTTTTGGACGTCAAATGGCATCTTATTTGCGACCTTTGTAATTTGTAATTAAATTCTTCTAGTGCAGTTCAAAGGAACCATTAGGGAGCTCTAGCAATGTTGGACAAGTATTCCTGTCAGGACACAAATTCCATGTGCGACGTTATGAATGCGCTGCTATTCTATTTATCCGACGTTTTAGGTTGGATTTAAATTGGGAAAATGTTTTTACGGCTAAAGTATGTTTGTCATATGCCTGTTTTGAACATACCTACTAAGTTTTCCTCATCCCCAACCTCCCGGAACAGCTATCATTTCATTTTATTTCAAAAGCCTATCTTATGAAGGAGCCTATCGAAGATGAAAAATTGGGTAGATTAACTTGGTAAGAAAACATACCTACACTACATGATAGATATGAAACCAACAAATGCTATACTAAAGGCGGTCTTATCGCTAAGAAGCGGACAACCGTCGAACTGAACATGTCAACTTTGTCGATCGATTAAGATAAAATGAAGTCTAAATTAATGAAAGAAGTTAGCTTTTAAATCCAAATGAATTTGGTCCCCTTTTCGCCTTTTCACCTTAGCCGTATGTTCTTTTGATAAAGTCACTTTTTGAAAGATTTTCCTTTCAATCGCACCTCAAACAGACCTATAAAGTTTTCGTTATTCATATTACTGTTATTATTTTGAGAGATTGACAATCGCCAACGTTAGTGGCATTTCAACAACGCGCATAATTCAGGTACCGTGAGAATTCGGAATTCCGTCATTCCTGTAGCAGAGGATAGTGTCTGTGGTTTGCCGGCTCGGAATTGAGTCAGCGGACAATTTTCGGGATAGCTCGGTGATTTGATGGTAGTTAGCGGACTAAATAGCTTGAAGCTTAGTAGGTATTATAACTTTAGCAGATTTATAGCGGTAATTTAAGTAACATTTTCTTTCTGCTCATTGCAAACTGTGACTGTGTAACAGTTTGTTTCATTCTATTCTATGTAGCAAGTCCGCAATACATGTATTGTATTGCGGTATTCAACTTCTATTGTTCTTTGTTCTATTCTATTCATCTATTCCGTACCAGATAGTAGTATGTGACTCTCCAGCCCAATACATATCTCTATGCAAAAAATTACGTCAATCCGTGGCTGTGATGCAGCGTGAACGAATGATATATTTACAAACACACTTAACATTAAGTAAGGATTAGAATTAATTAATAGTTAGATTTGCGTAACAAAAAAGTTTTTGGCGTTTTGGTTGGTTTTTTGGCAGATATAAATCTGCGGGGAATGCGTCGATTCTAAGTCCTCATAACATGTTTAAAAAAAGTTCCTAAAGGTGTGCTATAAGTTACAATAATAAAAAGTGATTAAGCCATAAATAGCTAAAATAGATTCGGAGAATGCTCATTCTTTTCTAGTAGGTACCTACTTGCCGTATAAACGCGGATGAGTAAACCTAGTTATCGTGCGATTTACATAGCCACCTACTTTTCATAAGATTACTTCGTAAAGCTATCCTTGAACGAGATTTCGTCGAATACTGAGTTGGAAGGAAGAATTTTTTGATAAATTCGGACAACTACGAAATAGGTTTTAAGAAATATATTTATAAGATAAGACGAGTCGAGATTACTTGTGCGAGGCAAAGGTCAGCGCAGGGAAGCGTAGAGTATTACCGTTAAAAGATTTCATATTTGCCGTGACCTTTATTATTTAATGTGGATATTATCCTACTAATATTGTATTATAATAAGGAAAAAGTCCGAAATTACTTACGTTCTATTGATCTGTTCAAGCTGGTACGTACGCAAGTATGTTCTAATTTCGGCAACCGGGTCGAATAACTTTGGCATGTAATATATTATGGCATTATTGTGCCAAGACATTTTTTATTCAAAATCTATCATAGAAATCTCTTTGTTATGTCGCTTCGTATTATTATTTCTTCGCATTATTTTCCCCTATATTTCTCATAGAAAACAGGAAAATGTGATTGCTCAACTAATTTGAACGACACCCACTTCCGTGAACCTCAATCTACTCCTGGCGTATAATTTAGGGGCAATCTGTTTAGCAGCTGAACCGTGATGAAGTAACAATCAGAGTCAATACTAATACTTGTATATTAACTTCTCTAACTACTACTACGAATACTACGAATACTAATGAACTGATATCTTCACATCTTATACTAACAGGACTACTAACTAACAGTCCCTCATCATACAGTCCTATTCCAGGCTTGTCAAAAATGTCCATGGGCGGCAGCGGTTGGTGGGATTGCAAGCTGGTTTGCTACTCTCGTGATATAAAAGTCACTCATACCTATCTATTCCATTAATATCCAAACACCACCGTTGCGGCAGATTTTGTGAACAAGTAACAAGAGCGATCATGCAAAATAGGCAATGAAATCCTTGTTAAGCAGCTTCACAAGCTGAGCTGGGTTTGTATATCGGCTGGTAGGATAGCTATTTTATTTCGCTAATGTCTCGCTGATGTGCCTAGTTTTCGTACTTATTTGATTATTAATTAGTTTGGCCTAGACTAGTCTTTTAACATAAACATTTAATGATATTCATCGGAGCCTTGGATCGGATCGCAGCCTTGGATGGTTTGTATCTATCATTGTGGCAAAGTTAATATTGAATAGAAGTTAACTATAAATATTAAAATTTGTTACTGATTGTTTGCTCGAATAATTAAAAGAAAAGGTTATACCTACTAGTGTTTTCAGATTCAGACAAGTTGTGTTGGCTGCCATCACTAAGCAGTAGAATAGGTACTCAGTAGAATATTCTTCTATCACATTACTCCTCTTTTTGAGTAGGTACAAATGGTTTTATTAGACAATTTATAAGTAAGTACGAGTAAGTGTTAATTGTTTTATTAGTCATGAAAGATTTGATTGTATTCATGCTGCTAACGCCTAAACTATGTCGCATCGACGACTGGCTTTTCCGTACAAGTTGGAGGTTTTACTGTTTGTGGAGTCTTTGAGCGGCTTCATAATTTTTATTCATAGCTCAACCAACAATTTAATTACGCAGCCATATAAAGGAATGGATATTCAACCAATGATATCCATTTTTAAAAGGTTTCTGTTTTTACCGAAAAACTTGTTTTCATCGTTCTTTCTTTGATAATTTATTTCACGGTCTTGTATTTCACAGTATTGTTTATAATTTAGTTGGCTTGTTTTTTTCTTAAAGTTTTAACTTAAAGGGCTTGTTGTTGCTACGTCTACCATTTGTGTGTCTCAATTTTAAGGTTATTTTAAATAAGTACCTACCTACCTCCTTAATTATATTTAGTAATAAATGAAACTTTCTTTTGACGACTTTGATGAAACTTTGACGACTCCGTGGCGCGTTGGTTAGTTACCCTGACTGACGAGCTGTGGGTCCCGGGTTCGATCCCCGGCCGGGGCAGACATTTGTTTGCAGATAAATATTTGTACTCGGGTCTTGGGTGTATTGCGTTGTGTTCTGTGTGTGCCACCCGCAACACAAGGAATCCTAGTGCGGGGGTGTGAGTGTGTATCTATACGTTTATTTATTAACGTTTATTTATTTATTTCTCGGGAAATTCCTTAACTTACGATACCTATAATTAACCACAGATGATTGTGCCTATAACGATAAGCTAAGGAAGTGGGTACCTATAATTATATTTCGATACATATCGTCGTTTTCAGGCTAGTGTTCAGACTAATTTTCTTTAAGTATATTTAGTCTACAGACTAGTTTTAAGTCTAGTTTTTGAACCAGCTTTTAGACTAGTTTTCGATCTACTACCTACTACAAAAAATAGGAGTCTTGATCCTGCTGAATTGATAAGATAAATGGGGTTTAAAAGGCGTAAATTGAAAAAAACAAAAATGTCGCGTACGAATCGTTTACGAACTGCAAACTTGTTTATCGGCTTAACAGCTAACAAACACACTGCCAAATTATTCGGAATTGTGTTTACGCTGTAAACAATGGCTTAAGTGATTAATGTTGCGTATGATACGATGCACAGATACTCATAAATCACGAACTTTGCTGTGCTGTGCGCAGATTATCTACTCGTCAAGTAGGTACTACCTAATATAGCAACAATAATATAGTCTAGGATTTTCTTTATTTCTCTTTCTCCTTCTAGTTTACATGTGTTGTGCTAAGTGTAGTTATTCTATGGACTGTGAACTTTCTCCCTTTGTGTCTATTCTGTTATTTCCCTTTACAAAATACAAAATACAAAAATATTTATTGCTTTCACACATTTAAATATACAAGTTAGTCCGTTGTTGGGTCCACC
>DWMR01000674.1:0-11504 GCA_018245355.1 Dalla costala
TATAGCATTAATTTCTTTGTTTTATATCTTGTATGTTCTGTGTTTTGATGGTGTACAATAAAGTGTATTATCTATCTTATCTATCTATCATCCCACAAAATAGTCCATCCTACGTGGAAGAGACCCGCTTCCTGCTGACCCTATCTCTAAGTATTGGTCGAAGCAAAACGGCGAATCATATAGATCATAGGAGTAAAGACGACTCAGACCTTTGAACGACATCGCACAGCGACTTCCTCCCAATCGAATCGGCTGCTATCGAAAGCTTTCAGGCCCAAATAAGTTGACCAATTGAAATCGCTACCTAAATATTTTACATTGCGGGCCTTACATGTGAGATCTAGATTTCAAAGCTTTATACATAATCAAAATACTCGAGTAGGAAAATTGTCTATGGAAAGTTAGACGCAATTCTTTTGTAAGTTTTAAATAAGACAATGGCTAACACTGCGAGTATTGCAATAATACAATGTTGTAATCATCATCTACGGGCTATGCTTTACCAGGAATACTCGTATGTAACCGGTTCGCAATATAAAGAAGTATTATGCTAAAGCCGAGCCTATCGCATCGCGATTATCAGATAGAGAAAGCCGAGAATTTCATACATTTAGATCCTATCGTCTTCAATTTTGCATTGTACTCAACGTCAAAATGGACTATAATAGTTGATGGCATTCTATTCTTTGTTAAAGAGGGGGAAAGTCAACTATCATTCATCTCCGATAGCTTATATTACGTTTGGTTCTCAAGGTGCATGTCTGTCTCCCACGATGAATCAGTCATCAATTACCTCGTTACGATGCCAAGTGATCGACGTCTGAGATAATCATTATCATACATGCTTGCAGTTAATTGATATATGCTCGTCTCTGCCCGCACTATGGTGCTGTTTGGTACTGTGAGAGACGTATAGGGGTTTGGAAAGTTTGGGACGAGTGATACACTGGGTATATTGGGTTTAGAATCTGAAACATCTATAAAAATTTGAGATGAAGGAAGAATTTAAATACTAATTGAATTTCAACCTAGAAGCTTGTTTTATTCTTTAGCTTTTGGAATAACCTATTTTCAGAATACCAGGCCTGAGCACAAAAAAATCCTTATGTTAAGTTTGACCTCGCGATGTGGATTTATAAGGTGTCTTACGATTGTTTTGGTGGGCGTACGTGTGAGTCGAGCAACGGAACCCGCCTACTGAAACATATTCATTGTTAACTCATGAACGCTTGTCTGTTTGTCAGATGAACAAGGTTAGGTATTTAAAAAGATACCGCCACTAGAACTGTACACCAGTATAACTGTATACCTACCAATAAAACAAACCACTGTCAAAATAATTTTGCAAGGTCGCAATGTAGGACAATAACTAGAAAGAAACGGCAGTTAGCACTACAATATTTTAAAAAGTATTTTACAATATGACTAAAGGATAATATTTTGATCTAAGTTATGGGACTGAAAGACAAATAAATTATTTTGGCTACACATCCACGCAGATGAGTTCAAGCTATTTGATGGCTTTTAGATAGTTAAGTAAATTCTAATATTTATTAGTAGATATTATAAGTACAACAATGCCATGAGTATTAATATAATACATTTAAAAAAAAACACTGTAACTTTCTGTTGTTTTTATAATTTAAAACTTAGAAATGACAGATCCATACAAACTCCCAAAGGAAGTTGGGTACCGATTTGTCACAAAGCGCTCAAATATGCTGAATCTCGATTGGAATCGGTTATGCGGTGAGGTAACTTAGAAGCTGTTATTAGTACCTACCTATGTGCTGACAACATCAAATACCTACAAAATTAACCAACGACAACGTACGAGGGAACAATAACCTGTGCTAGCAATTTGAAAATATCCTAATAATAATCGAAATCACAGGAGCATTCAAACTGCAATTTCGTTACGGCGAGCAGATATTGAATTTCCCTGTGGAACGTATTCGGGAACACTCACGGGATATAATACAGCAAACCGAATCAACTTTCCACTCGCGTCCATTGTAAAACGAAATCCTGTTTGAGATTTATTTCAATTATTGTGGAGTGGACGATAAAAGCACCGGAGGATACGTTACGAGTAAGCTTTCATTCAAGAGAAATCTTTCTAATTTTAAACAAAACGAACATGACACTAAATCTTTTGGTTGTAAGTATTTAACAAAGACAGTGTGAAAAGTAGGTAGGTACACATTAAAATTTACATTTTACACGAAAGCCAAATAATTCAAAGCGTATTGATGATACTGTAGGTACTATATATTAAAGAATCACCCCTAAGTAAGGCGGTAAATTTGCTCAACAGCTTGGTGGCTTGGAAGCCCAAAATTGATGTATTTTGCACACCTCTTGCTGTATTTCGCAGTACAGTAGGCACATACTTCAAAAAGCTTGACAAAAGCATTGGATAATCTCTGTAATGTTTGGCAAAGCCATGTATATAATTATAATAAACAATAATTATGGCGTGAGGTGATTAAGATGAGATTATACTTACTTAAGTAGGGTAGTAGGGTAGTAAGGGTAGGTTAGTTACTTACCTACCCTTAAAACTTGTTGTCATAAACAAGCCATCAAAAAATTTATTAAATTGTAAATCATGTCTATTAAAAAGCCTTAAATGTTTAACTGATGAAATGCATCGATGTATACATTTATGAATTCGTTTCCACCCTTTATTCATTTTCAATCAGTGCTCACAATTCATAATCCAAACAAGGTTGTTAAGTGTGCGTTGGCGAGCTATGTTTATTAAATTTCCGTAATATGAGGGTCCATGCAATTAGGGTTGTCCAGGGAATGTAGCTGTCAATCAGGATGCACTGAAATCCTGCGGTTACACAATATCGGTGACCGGGGAAGCAGCCCTAACACAATTCAATCAGGTGCGTATTAAATATCAGTTTGAGGTAGGTATAGATAGGATGTGCTATCGATGAGCCCACAGGCTCAATCTCCAATGTTTTGACGGGAAACGATGAGTATTCATAGCAGTAAGTTAATTAACTTTATATAAATACACATTCATATAGAAAACACATAGGGATCTAGATTCTACTTGACATTGTTTTACTACTTATAGGAAATTAAAAGTTTACTCGTTTCTCAGTATCGTTTTTATTTTATTTTAATTTTCAACTAAATCCGAACTGAAATCTAACTGCGGAAGTTAATTATTCAAATGAAATTTCTTATTTTCAGGTTTCTATATTTTCAATCAATTTATGAAAAAGGCTTCCTTTCTTTTGATTTGCTTTATACCAAATCCTGATTAATCGTTTTCCTTTGAAGTCTTTGTTACTGTTCAATAACATAAAAGAAATTAAACTGTCGTCCATTTATTTCTTCTTGCGATGCCTTGTGTCCAAAATAAAGTAAAACACAATACAATACATCGAAGTCCTTGGCAGGCACCTAATTGCATTGGCTTGTCGTCAATTAAGTCGCGTAAGACAAAAATAGAGAAGCTAGAGCGCTCTAGCCCCGCAGCAGTCTAGCTCCAGGCTCTCGGAAACCTAATACCGGTTGCAGACCGAGTAGAGATTTCGCAATAAATTTAACTTTAAGTCGTACGTTTTTGGGGCGAACAGCGACCGATTTAGAGATCGCTTCCCTCCAACCAACGCTGAATGAAATGCTTTTATTGCAACGAGTATAACTCACAAGTAGGTACGTTTGTATAAGTTAAAAGCCTCGGGATTGTATGAAATGTGTTTAGCTACATTAATACACTTTAGTTCAAACTGTTTGAATTTTGTTGTCGGGTTTTCCTTTACTTGTTAGCTTTAAATTTGAAATACGCTTAAGATACGTCATACCAGACGTGGGCCTGCGACTTTCTGGTACGGTACCATATTGTGAGGATACCATAGGAATTTGACACTCGTGGAAATTTAATTCACGATAAAGCCAAAGACATAGGTAAAGATCATGTGGACTTGTATGTGTTTAGACGCCTGAGGAGTAGTAATTTGAACTTAATGTTGAAGAACTTAACATTGTATTTGGTAATTATTTTATTATTGTATAGCTTGCCAAAAGCAAAACATCCAAGATACCTTCATTTATATTCCGTTTCCGATCTAACAAAATGTTCAAAAATGTTCTGGCATAACAAAATCTGATTCAGTGATTTCCGTGATTCAGATCGTTTGGGAAATTTGACTCTTTTCATAAATCACTGTCGAAGTCCACGAAAGGCTTCCAGGAGTAATTTGATGGCCTCTTAAAATTTGCCCTCGAGGCGTTTGAGCAACAAGGGAAACGAAGAGGGACCCCTCATTGAACGCTCCAAAGCATCGAGCACGTAATGGGAGCTCAACTAATTAATTAGATAATTAATTTAAGTATGACGTCTGTATTTTCTGATGATTTAAAAGGAATAGAGATTCGTTTAATGAAAGCGACTCGTGAGGACCCGGTTACACCTGCAACCCTCTTTCATGCTTCACTGCATGGTGAGCCTCTTGTTACATTTGAAGGCTTTATGAAGCACACTCCGACACACTGTTTTGGTGGGCAAATATATGTTTTTGTTTATAATTTAATAGCTAATACATTAACCTAACTAGTAACGTTTACCTTTGTGTTGACTTATAACAATCATCCAACTCCAAACAGAATCTAAGCACAAATAATCACCCGTAGAGATAAAAGTCGACTTTGGGGCCATAGATATACCTACCTACTTATATTGCTCCGTAAATACTGCGAATAAATATTTTTCCCTCAATCCGTGCATCGTCCGTTTGCAAAAATCTAATGCCTATTCTAAATTCAAATGGGCGCACGAGGCACAACACCGGAATTCAAAAAGCGTACTCATTTAAAAAATCGGTTTTTATCATCATAAAGGATAATGAGTGCTTTCGTGTGAGCCCTTTCGATGCGGCGCTTTCAAATCGCAGCCAAAGTGCCTGTTTATACGCACATTTTGTTTTGCATTCAAAATAATGAAAATAAAAGAACCTTAGGGCAACTGTCCAATTAAGAAGACTTTACAGCTGAGCTAGCTGACTTATGGTGATCTATCCCACCACTTCATATTAGAATTTCAACTTTAAAAACAAATGATTTGCCATCTAAAAACACGCATACAACAAGTACCTGCTTGTAATGTCACCGCAAACTTATCAACATCTCACGGTTGATTGAAATGAAAAATAGCTACGCAAACACTCAAATCACACCACAAAAACTCGCGTGTGAATGCGCAGTAGTTTTTATAAACTATTCAATAAACGTATCTGGTGTCTAGGTCCCTAGACTAAAGTTCACATTCTTTGGACTTTTTTTCGTTTTACCGTGCACGCTTGGCACGCCACTAGAATATGGATGGCGGAATCCTTTCTACTGCTCTACAGGACACACAATGTCGTACTCGCTTCGCTTGGCACTAGAAAATAAAATATAATAGGTTGCTTAGAAAATGCAGAACGGATGACGTAGGTTTTAAGCCGACCAGTCTATTTCTGACATACAAAAATCTCTGAGCTAACAATAAAGCGATGAGGACACTCTTTCCAAGTCGAAAATTCACTTGACATACTTCCACGATTGTTGATTCTCAATATAAGTTGGAAATATATTTTCCAGTTTGATTGTTTTTGCTAACAATGTCAGGGAACCTCGTTACGGAGCCCCATCGAGTACATACCCTTAGAGCCAACAGCGCTCACCGTGCCAATATTGTAACAAGTTGACTGCAAAATGAAGTGCATGACAACGAGCGACTCTTCATTTAATAACCGATGACGAAATAGAGACCTGAATTTAGCCAGATTCAATAAAAAGTTGTGTATTGATAGAATCTCTTTGTAAACTGATGTATCGCCAATATCCAAGTTTATTAGGATTTTTCGACCAATATACCACGCCTGAGCAAACTGTTATCTCAGTCATAATGCAGTAAATCTCAGTCTAATGTCATCCTAGACAACGCTTTGAATGATCGGAAGCACTACCTGTTAGATAAGCTTGTTTGTTCAACCAGCGTCATGTTACACGTCGGCGTCGCTTGAACAATAACCGACTAATCTGTCTGGGCATCTACAACACAATTAATACAAGCGTAATCATGACAAAACAGCGTAGGTATGAAAATATCCGAACGTATCATACAAAATCAAAGACGAATACGAATAGGTAGATTGTTTTGCGCAATCTTACGTTGGAAATAGCAACCTTGTACAGCATAACGACTAGGTACGTCCCAGGGTATACGCGGCTTCAGTGTAAGCCGGAGGTTACCGCGTATGGTATAAATTATAAGCGCGTGACCAACACCGGGGATCGGGACAGGCCACTGCGTCACCAAAGGCACGAGCTAAAGTCTGGATTAGACTGTTAAATACAAAACTATTATGAATAGAATTGATAGATGTGTCCATGCGTGTGAATGCGTGCAAAAGGTCAATTTACTCGATTTAATAATAAGTGCAAATATTCCTGAAGCACAGTATTTCGTACGTCATATTATGCTAATGCTACGTATGTTGTTGCTATACGTTAAATATTTATGCCATTTCTAAATCATACCTGGTTCTGTGGTTCTATTATGGAGCCGATCAAATCCGCTTCTGTGTAATTAATGCCCGAAACAATTGAGCCTCGAAGCCTTTATCTTTTGATTGACCTGTCGTGTCGCATGTGATAGACTGGAACTATGGCTGCGGTTTTGCGATACATCTATATTACAACTACATTGAATAACAAACTCAATTAATTAACGTTTCTAGTGAACGCGCTTGTTGAGACAGTTTAAATACCGTTGTTTCGTTTCGCGAAAATATTTTTAATGATTCTTTGATAAATCGTTTTATAACGTGACCGGATCGTTCGTGGAAACCGACTGAATAACAAATACAATTTTTATACTTTCTGAAAAAGAACCAAATCAATCACATAATATAATATTTATTTGGGAATCTGCAAGCTACGAGTAGGTCACGGTTACGCCAATCACAGAATAAGACTACGACTTTTCTTATACTACACAACTGTTTCTCCAACAGCACTGTAGCGTACCTACCTAGTGCGGCAGAATGCTTCCACATGCAAATGTATATCTTGGTGCATGCATAAAACACAACATTTTTGCATTAACGCAAAGCTATGCTTTATAAAATAGTAACGAACAGTAGATTGAAGTAAGCTCGAAGAGTAATATTCCGCGGAAATGTGTTTTTGTTAGTTTTCCGTCATTCAAAAATATACTTTGTTAAATAGCTGTATTTTGAACCACGATGAATCTCTTTACTAATATTAAGTTTGGTTGCAGAACAAGTGGTTTTTTATTTATTGCCGATTGCAATTTTTTTTTGCTTAACTAAATATAATAATTATGAACCATATCTATTAATATCATGTAGATATGGTTTGTCCTTGTATTGTGTTATTTCTTTGCGGCCACTGCAACACTAGAGTACCTACGAGTACCTCGTACTTATCAACACAATCATTACTGTTGAAAGATTTATTTATGTGCATTCTGGTCTCTGCGCAGGTAAAACCTAACAAAAACTAGATTGAAACAAGTTAACAGTTGGTAGATTTAAATAAATCTAGTGCCAAGTTAATCAACGTTGTTAGTCTAATTAACCAGTGTCAAAGTAAAAGTTATAGTTACTTCTAAATAAATTAGACAAATCCGCGCACAAGGTACAGAGAAATCGACACGATACGAACACAAATAGTAAATAAGTAGAGTAAATAAGTCAAATTAAACAGTTTTCATAAATTACCCTAAAGAACCCTGCATTTTTCCGGGATCAAAATTGCCTTAAGTCACTCTCTAGTCCATAATTTCCTAATCGAAATCCAAAAAATCACGTCGATCCGTCGTTCTGTTAAAGCGTGCAAGCAGGATAAACCAAAAAACCTGCTTTCACTTATAATATTAGTAAGGATTAGTGAGGATTAATCATGGACTTCAAACTCTTTCAAAGGCTTTTAAAGGCGCAGAGCCTGTCCTTCTTCATTAATCCAGACATTAACATATTACCAGATTAAGTATAAAAACAAGTAAACAAGCACTTTACACTGTTGTTCTTGTTTTATGATGGAAACATAACAGTGAACATGCCATAAAAAATGCACATTGCTACTTAAATTTTTCGCGAAACTGAATTCGTGCAAATGCGCGCGCTTTTCTTGTACTTTCTCGTAGTTGAGCAATCAAATAATCATACTCGGAACTTGCAGACGAGAAAGTACGGTGTCAGTTTTGGATAGATGATATGATACCTACGTGCTTTCCTCCCTGTAAATTACACCTACTTTAGAAGTTTACTTGTGTATATTTACGTAAGTTATAGTAGACAAATATTGAGACTTACCTGTTCCTATCCATGAACTCTCAAATTGTTGCTAAAAATATTAATTGAGCACCTACTTTATACTAAGAGATTTTGGTTTTGCTTCTGACAGTTTAGTCTATAATGTAGACATAGGTATGCGTAATATGACATTGAGCATTGCGCGAATTGTTTAACTTAGGCTGAGTATATCGACCTTACTAAACATATTCTTGTACGTATACCACAACAAACAAAAACTAAAATATTCGTCAGAATACAAACCTAAATCGACATAACCAACAAGGCTACCTTATTAAACAGTACCTAAAGTCGGAGTAAGAACAACGAGTGCCAATGGCACAAATTGGACAGCGGTACACACATTTAACTCGTTAAGTGGACCATTCGTACGTTCATACATTCGTTAAAAGGCCACTCGCCATCAATTAACGATGGCGCCAATTATGTGGCAACTCAGTGGCGAGCGAATGCGACAGCAACATGGTTGAAGATCTGTCATCGAAATCACGTTCATTGTTCCCCTTAAGACTCAAAAAGGGATAAATATTTATTTAGTTTCTTTATCAAGTACAGTTTAGGTGAATTTGTTGCCGAAGGCTGAAAATCACCACAACACTCCTAAAACTTACAGAAAATATTTGAAAGTCCCATGACAAAATAAAATATATGTGCTGACTGATTGACAACGCCGAGCTGAAAAAGCTGAAGATAATTATGACAGTGAATATTACGCCCTATGGGTGGTTAGGTTTGCATGAAAAAATAATTAAAACGCGGGTGAAGTTGCGGGGAACAGCTGGTTTTCTATAAAATAATAACTGAATGTGCAATGCAAAAAAGTTTATTTTCGTTCGATCCGACCGAAAGTTCTAGGATCGGGAGGCGGAGAGCGGACATTGGTAGCCCCGTTTTTTCTAGTTTACATTGACGTACAAATGTTTAATGTAGGGATAGTGATGTACCTAAGTATATCTACCAACTATTATGGGGACGACCAAAAGCAGTCATCGGAAGCGGTTATTCGTCCAAGTATCAACGTTACTTGCGTGAACGTTTTCTATTCACAATGCCATGATGCGATGCCACAATTAGCTTCAAGCTCTTTTTGATATTACCAACCTTACGAAGTAATAAAATTAAATCCTCAAATACGATCTAACGCTAAAGGGAAAGTCGCTTCGGTCAGTGAAAATGGTATGGCGTAAAGTAAACACAAAATAAATTAACAAGGCAAAGACAAATAAGTGGTGTAGTAAGGGAACTCTACACAGGTTTTTTGCCCAATACAGTCTGTGAGGCATTACAATAAATCGCCTGTTCTGGTCGACTTCGCTCCAAGCATAAAAGATAGACAAAGCTCGAACTGCTTTTTAAAAAACACCAACACGACCGCACACACGACACAAGTAGATTTATGTGCAAAAACTTGCTTATAACTCTCTTTTTATAGACATATTACACCGATCAGCGCGTTGCAGTTTAGAAGCGTGGGTTTACTAACTAATGAGATTTATGATAGATTGCGTGCCATTACCGGAAGACTAACTAGAAATAACTATGTGGTTGGGCTATAAAAACGCGTAATAAGCATCATTAACGCTTCAACAACGCATAGTGTAATGGCGTATCGCGTAAAAATTTCATCCAATTAACGACTCATTTTAATGCACCGTTCGGGTGGGTACAACAAATTATCGCATCGTGCGTTCAGAAAAGCGTGCGGGTTTTATTGTGCAAATCAGTACGTGCAATTAGCATAACAAACAGGCGGTGCACGTCCCTGGGTTAGGGTTGCTTGGTATCGGCCACACGTCCAGCGCGGCGTGTTCACCAGACCGTATCGCTGAAGCTGCGCCCATCGACTTTCCGACGCATCCGAATTTGACGTTTTTATTGTCCTGCACCTGAATTTGTAAAGAACCACCTTTATTTGAAACAGTGGGCAGTTTCCACCTCACGTAGCGCTGCGCATTCTCTCGTATGATTCGATTTGAATGACTATTGTTTTTGTTACGCTTATCGCCATATGCGGTCTTGAAGGGAAACTCGGCAGTCATGTATGGGAGATCTCATTTAATTGTTTCACTGCCGCTTGTTGCTGTTTTTATTTCAATTGTATTTATTACGTGCGATAGCAAACTAGATTTTAAGTACCTACCTACATATAAAACTGCATTTGCAAGAATTCCCTTAGTCTAAAGTTAGAATCTCGAATCAAATTAGCATGAATAGGTAAGTCACTTGTAGGTATTGTCATATTACAAGTACCTACATCAAGTTCGTACGTTACTTCTCAACACAACATAAATAACCAATTTAACCTTGTTTATCAACAAAACATAAACAGACAACTTGGTACGTTACGTACCTAAAAATAACAAGCACGAAACGAAAAACAAGAGCTTGAAGTATGTGAAGCTTAAAATAAAAGCATCAGGGAACGTAAACTATTTCTACGGAAACTTACGCCGCGTGAAAGTTGAGCGAAATCACGGTAATTATAGGAGTGATCGGTCTAGAATTCCATTATCTTACGATGTGACATCCCATGGGATGCTGCGTCCGTTGCAGCCTTCGGGGACGTCCATACTCCAAGACGAAGTTATTGTAATGAGAACGACAGGGATATTTATGCCCTGCCACGCGTCCTGAATACGCAATGAGAGGTTCAGAGGCCCCAGTGCGGAATTCCACCGAAAATTCGGTTATTCAATAAGGGATCGGTACACACCGCGTTTTTGTTATTTGCAACGTTATTTACTTCGCAAACATTACCTTCAGGTGCTCAGTTCAGGGGTTTTTATGTGGACAAATATTCGGTCGTGTTCGCGAATAAATAAATTGCTACAAATAAGCTCTTCGGAAAAGTAGCTTCCTGCAGAAATTGGGGTCTTGTAATACTTGTTTGTGTTGTTACGTTGTACAAATTTGTGTTTAAGGCGAGGGCAAGGCTAGGATTGAATCATCAGTGGAAGTTCATCCTACTGTGAATTCTGACATTTATATCGTAAAAAACCAATCCACACCGCCTTATTTACCGTATTTGACAGCTTGCCGGACAACATTTTTGCCATTACTTCTATAACTTACAGTCATTATTACTTATGTTAAATAATGGGTAACATTATAAAGGTGAAAGTGTTAGAGCGAGTTTGCTGGTTTGTCCTTCTTTCA
>DWMR01000675.1:0-11503 GCA_018245355.1 Dalla costala
TTAGATGGCGGAGGCGTGGCGTACTATTTAATTCAGTATAGATAAACATATACATAACATATAGACATAAACATAAATTATTATTATATTATGTTACTATTTATTTACTTATACATATCACTTTTTATACCGCCATCGCGTAATTTCTTACTATCCGAAGGATGATTGGCATTAAGTCAGCCTCGGTGTATGTACTTTTGTATAGTTCTAAAGTTTTAAATAAATAAAATTAAGTTGGCGAACGGCTGAGGGTACAACATTTATTTAATTTTGGTGTTTTTTAGAGGCGCTGTACTAATTGGAAATCGCCCGTGGGACACAGTGCAAATTAATCGCGAGATGAAAATTAAATAACACCAGAAAAAAATAGACACCAAAATTAATTGTTATAAATCAGTCTGTTAATCGCAAGATCGTGCAATCGTGCGTCGCATTTACGTGCGAGTGATTGTCTTTTAGGACAACGGTTTGCAACTGGCAGATTATAATATAAGTAGGTAAATCTCTATCCAGTTCTAATTAATTAGAAGGAACTCAATTTGTGAATGTACAAATTTTATAGCAGAACTTCAACCTTCATGGAAGATGAAAAGACGATCTTTGCGACCGAGAAATATTCGATAAATCATGCAATATTTTTACAAACTCAGCGGAGCTAATTTCATAAAGGATCTCTCTAACTAATGTGATCATAGCGAGGTGTTGTTAAGCTGTCCGGTCAGCATCATAACGAAGCCGAAGCTAGGCCAAATTAACTATCCGGGTTGAACCAACCTGCAGTTATCGCAGTCGCTACTAATGAAATAAACTTCTCGCGGATGGGTCAGTGAAGTCTATTGAATTCAAACCAGTAATTCAAAAATTACATGATGTATAGCAACCAACACCTCACCACGAGGTTGTCTAGAACAAATCGCTGTTTAGCGATAAGGCTCTGTTTTGTACCCTTTGAGGTTTTTCCTATGTATTTATTTTCCTTTTGGTGTAGGTATACAGCTACAGCAAAGAGTATATCTATCATCTATCCATTTATCATGCACTAAAATTCAAATGTCCTATAATTATTGTGATGACATAGGTACAATGGATCAGATAAACGACATAGAAACGCAGAGAAAGTTACACTTGTCTTTTACACGGGAAGTAAAAAAAAAACTATAATGATGGTCCGAGAACTTATACTGTGATCATTGTTGGTTTGTCTTCCGTTTCAATAGCGGGTGTGTATTATGTTTCATGAATTTGATGTCGATTCATCGATCTTTTAACGGATCATACGCTCATTTGTTCGCCACTTGTTTTTGTGTTAATTTACTAACTAGCAGGCACTAATACAGTTGTTTCACGCCAATGATTTAATTGAACACGACAGGTGTGTGGAGTCGACCAGAAACGAAAATATTTTCAGTGGTTTCGTAGGGTAGCAGCTAACGTAATTTTATTAATAATTTACAGCACTTATTGTTAATCTAATAACATAAGTACTTAAGTTAAAGTCATGGGAATCAGTCATGGGATCTCGTACCCGGTAATCGGTAATGTCGCCTACATTATGCATGCGTCACATGAATTGTACGCACAATAGCACGTGTTTACAGCACGGTGAATATGCTACGCGATGCTTATAACTATCATTATAATGCTATTACAATACAAAGACTAGTAAGGTAGACTCTGATACACAGTAACTCATTCTGCAAACCCTTGGAACCATTACAGCGCGGCAGCGCTTTGTGCTTACAGCTTAGAATATTGCTGAGATATTACAGCAGCATTGCTTAGATGAGGTTAACGGTAAAATGTTTACGACAATAAAAGAAAAACGATTACGATAAATTGGTACGTCCGAGTGTGAACAACGTGACATTTTATAGCGATTAGAATGGCTATTAAAATGGTCGTAATCTCGTACCACAAAAGAACCCGCACCGGATCGCCGGGTCCTGGCCGACTATAATTTAATATCCGTTCCAAAAATAATCCAATTTCCTCAGTTAGCTCAGTTGTACACAGGTCCTTTAGGTACTATTTATGTTCTTATCAAGCGAGAGCCATCGCCTAACAACCTGGATGTTTGCACGATATTTGGTTGAGAGTATGCCGTGAATGTGAAAGAAGATTGGTTCCGTCCTTATACGTGCATGAGTGGCCGGGTGTCTGGTGCAAGTATTCAGTGCACCTAGTTCTGCAGCTTTTCCGCGAGCTCCCTTCAAATGGTATTGACGAAGACAGGTAGGTTGCGAGAGTGATCTATATCGTGACAAATATAGTACGCGGATCGACCCTATGTCCGCTGCTTTGAAAATAAACCTAGCCATGCATATGGCGTTATAAATAACAATGAAACAAGTTCGTTATTTATTGTTGTTTAACCTACATTTCGTTTAGTAATATGCGTCTCACAATATTCACTAACAGTAAAGTCTTGCTCAACGCAATATGTAAGTCAGGCGATAACAGCAATAAAAAATACTTTATAGGCGAGCGGCAGCTTTCGGTACCTCAGTAGGTTCAAATACTGTACGCTGTAGATCCGAAGGTCGGATTTCCGTACAAGGTAAACCCCAAGGACTCGCCTAGCGTCAGCAATTGTCCTTCGCCTTTCCTGTCCTTCCTTCCTTTTCCCTCTTAGCTATCCGAGCCCCTATATTTATCTCGGGTTTCGTTTGAACATCTCAGCGTTTCATTTTCCGCAAGGTCGATACTGAGATCACGGCTTAACTCAGATTAATTCTATCAACTTCGCTTACCTGAATGCGATTGATTGTGGCAAATTCGATTCAAAATGTAAACAAAAAGTACGGAAGCCGTTGCAATTCATGGTGTTACACATCCGGCGTTGGAGCGTCCCTTTTCGAGGTCGGACCGTTGGTTAACGGTTACGCGTTGTACTGATTCGTATCTATTATCACGGTTATTGAATGAACCCCTAATGACAAATTGATGGCATGTTGCCGTAGTGTAGCCGAGGCAAGCGCGAATGAGTCTAGACGAGTAGGTAGCCGAATAACAAACTTATCTAGACAGATGTGAATTTACAACTTCTGCCGTTGTAGGTACAACTTTTTTACAAATATACTTATATTAACTGCTATGCAGTGCCAGGGATTCGATAAATGGTTAAAATTAATTTAGTTAGGTAAATTATTTTGTTTACAGAGCTACTAACACTGTATTATTTATCTACTTAATTCATTCGGATTAGTTATGCTATACTGTAGCAATCAGAGATACTAACTAACAATAATAATATGTAACTAATAATAAATAACTAATAAACTGACAATAACCCAAGTACCTACTAGTATTATAACAATATGTAAGCACAAACATGTAATAAGTACCGTTGTACAGTCAAATAAAAACATATCGTTCATAACATTTCTTTAAACATTTAACTAACAGCAGACGATGTGAAATGGAAGCCCGTTAAAACACGATGGGAACACGTCAAAAAACCGGACGAGCCTTGTGTGTGATGATTGAAAGAAAAACATCATCTCCTACAAGAAAGTGGCACCGCTTTGTATGCTTCATAAAAACGCAACTGTAAAAGGAATACTGACTACATAATTAAACTGATTGCATTCCGATATTGTTTTTACTGCAGCAAAGATACAATGGATGGATTCTGCAGAGTTATTAGCGTAAACGTAATTACTTATCCCGGATTCGGTAACTCGCAACTATTGGCCACACAATGGTAGTGAAGCAAAACAAACAACCTGAGAACAGACCATTGAGAGTGCACAAAGGAGCATAACTAGCGGAGTATTGAAGCGGACAATGCGCCGGTAACGGGACAAGGCACTAATTGTGAACCGAGCACTAAGCTCTTCCGTTACCCGCTGTGCCGCTGAGCATAACACTCCCGGGACCCATCCGCCGACACGCCAACGCGCCGACACTCAGCAATGCAACCACCACAACCATCTAGAGTCAACCAACACTAAACGGAACTAGGAAAAAACGCCAAGCAATATAGCGCTTTAGAAATGCAGCATACAAAGTGCTTTTTGTAACCGCGCCCTTCTTTACAAATTGACAAAGTGCCCCGATTATGACTGAAAGCTCCATTCTCCATTCATCTCCGAATAGTGGGCACTAAATGATAACGGTGCATAGTTGTGTGAACACCGCCGCCCGGCTAGAAAATTGATTATGTTTGAAATGTTTGGTTTAGTGTAATCGCCGTTTTAATATGGATGAGTAGAGTTGAGCTTCAAAAGGGCGGACCGATCGAATGAGATCTACTGAAAGTATTGCGGAACGAAGTTGTGCGGTATTAGAACATTTAAAGAAGAAATTGATTTTTATATCCCTGGTGGTATACCCAGGATACTTACTACATACATGAACACCAGAAAGAAAAGTTGTTTCCAAAGTAGATTAATACCGGGAGACGTGTGTAGTTTGCAGTGATCGTGCTTTGACTGTATAATGATCAAGTCGCCTTTTAGTGGTTTCTAGTCACGAATTAGGAACATCAAGCACACGTACCTATTGTTTCGTAATAACCTCAACAATTAATATTATCGCTAAATAATATAGAAAGTATATTCTCATCATGACAATCGAGGGCGATTGCATGCAGATATAAGTTGGAGTTGAGCCTTGGAGAGGTCAATACGGTCGCCGGAAATCATTTCAACGTATCTAAGTTAAATTAACAATAAGATGTTTTTATTTAAAGTATCTAATATGTTATTATTGCACGACAAGTAATCATTAACAGCTAAGATGAGAAAAACAAAATTTGAAATTGTAGTCAAAAACTCGGTCAAAAAAACATCAAGTAGGTTTATCATTCAGGCCAATTCTTTGTTCTTTGTATTGTAGAATTTTTCTTATAAACCTGAGCGAGTAACTTCGCAATTTCTTTAGTAAGATAACCTAAGTAGATCTATTCGATTGTTATAGTAATTACAGGAGATGACTTGAACATTGCCAGTAATGACTTAACGATTCCAATTGGTTCTTGTAAACTTGTAACTCAATATCATTATTTTATTTTCCGTAAGCGTATCGTACCAGAGTTAGGTACTTATTTATTATACTATATAAAAATAAACATAATACTTGAGAACATGCTACTTTCTTGTGGCATGTTAACTTAAAAATAAACAATAACCTAACCTGTCAGTCAATTGGTTTCGACTTTCAACAGAACTCTTGACTGAATGTAACACTTGAGGATTCCAAATGAAAGTTTACTATTTATACTGCTCTTAAGAGGTCCAATTTGTATGTGAGTAAACACCGGGAGATTCTGACGAGTGTAAGGTACACGTGATTTATTGGACAGGTGGTCATTCCGAACGCAATTGCAGTTCTTTGATGTTGGATTGAGTGATGAATGATATAGTAGGTATTCCGTCCACACACGCTTAAATAGAGAGCGTGCAATGAATCACAAGTAGACTCTATAGTACAATAATTAAACCCTGCCACTTGCTTACTTGCAACTGGGGCAATGTTTGTGAATCACTAAAATTCTTTAAATCTTAAAACATTTGGTTAATTCTTCTCGAGGTTCTACAGGATGCATTTTAAAGACTTTGCAAAGGATTTACATTAACTGATTCGGGGGAATCCCCCGGCTGGGGAGCCTATTTCTACCGCCGAACATTTAGTCAGACGTACGGCCACTCTCTATCTTGTCTTCATCTCCAAGACACGTACAAAGCTTTTTGCGTCATTGAATGGAACTAGCTCATCAGGTGGTCACGGCCAAACGTTTGCTTACCTTAAGTAAAAAAAATTGCAGAAGTAATGTTTGTAAATTCACCAATATACAAACCTTCAGACATGCTAAAGACGTCAGCATCCAGGGAATACACGGCCTATAGCTAGGCACGAGCGAGTGGCAAGTACGAAACAGTCGAGTACGCAGAATGCTTGCTACTGGAGCGACGTCTTCAGTAGAGACATGTTGAACGAGCACTCGAGTTGCGGCGAACAGCGGTACACGACCGCATGCGACTTGAGCGGAGTGTTCTCCAGTTCTCCACTTCGCACGGGGACAAGCAAAACATTTCGCACGTGAGGAACGCTGTCTTAAAGGATTCAACGACGTCTTGGAAGAAAACAGTATACCCTTTAAAAGGAACGAAATTTTAAAAGCCTAATGTACCCACAGAGAAATGTTTTTCAGAGGTATTTATTGTGTGAGAATCCCAAGCTCAAGCATACGCATTAAAATTTGTAGCAGACAACTCCAAATATACAAACAACTCGATATAATTATACTGTTGTATACATGTAAATCGATTCTGTGTAGTGTACACACAATGTATAGATTTCAAATATTATCTTCGTCCGATATAGCAAGCAAGGTATAATTTCATTGCAAATAGCTCGTAAAACAGCCTCAAGTACATAGATGTAGACGCATAGGTGATCGTCTTCCGCAATCATCTTTGCAGCTCCTTGAGTATTAAACTAATCCAGCTACATTTTTATGACTGGTAATAATAAACTTTGCTGACGGTTTTTAAACAATGTATTGAAAAGTACATGTAGGAAAATATTTAACATCGAGACAGTGGTACATTCTGTCGTTTACAATATTTTAGTCGCAAACATTTGTACTGACTGAGTGATATATTTGCGAAGTAGGAAGCGATGTGTATATTACGAGCGGACGAACAAACAACAAGATACGTGATTTAGGATGACTAATGACAACAACCGACTATCTGACCCGACAGACGTTGTCCTGTCGAAATTTCAATGTGAGTAATGATCTCGAGTTCATACAAAAATCCCATAGAAATAAGAATAACTTTCCTTACGCAGGTCGGGTAAAAAGCACTTACAGTTTTACCAAATTTTTTCCATTTTCTGGGAAACTTTTCCAGTTTTCTGGATTTTTATTTTTCCCTAAAACCCGCATCCGGGGTATGACGAACATATGAAAAAAAAAATGCCTAATCGGTCCAGTGATCCAGTCGTTCTCAAGAATCTCAAGTGATGCACTTACCAACGAACAGCATTAAATTTTTACTGATTAGTATGTAAGTAGGTATATATTTAAATCTTATTATTGGTGTTTTAGTTCTATTATAGTAGGTAGGTACAGACTTAGACGCAGATTAGGATGTATTATGGCAACATTGACAAGAAGAAACTGAAAGCGCTACATTACAGATAATATCGATACAGCCTGTAAGGAGAACCGCGATATTTTATTACTCAGTTTCGAAATATCGCATTACCAAAGGTCCCGGAGTGTGACTCCCGTTAGTGCATGCTCCACCAATCAGCGGCTCTTGTTACGCGAATACAGAAGTAAGCTCCAATACTTGTGGAAGTGGCGCGTGTGAGGTGACCCCTCTCTCTGTTACTTAACATAACCAAGGACCCAAGATAAATACCATTATTATTCTATCCCTTTCAGCTTCGATACTTAATGAAATATTATATCTTCATTTAATAGGACAAGATGTAAACGTACTAGGGTGACTTTCCAACTGCGATCTATCCTGTCTGAAAATGATGATAATTTAGTGAACATCAGATTATCATTTCTCACATTTATCTACCCACACACACTACACTTACACTACACTCACTACACTAAACACTAAACTTACACACACACTAAACACAACACTAAACACACACTACACACTCACACACACACACTCTCTCTCTCTCTCTTACACTAAACTTAGACTTAGTAGTAGGTATCTGAACCGTATAAGTAGTATCCGCTAATGGAATTGCGTAAAAAACAAATTGGTTGTAGTAGCCCACGCTACTCGTATACCGCGATAATTACAACGAACCCGCGTAGTGGTACTAATGCTCGCCACGACTGGTGTTACGCGGGACTAAGTGACCATGGTTGCTTATTAATCGCCATACCTGCGACTGGTAGTAGGTATTTTGCTCCATAGGATTTTCCCGCTCCATGCTGTCTATCAAAAAAACGTAGCGCAAAAAATTTAACATAATCAATTACTTACAGTGTTAATATGTACTGCTAAAGTTTTTTTTAAACTAATGACATTATTCTCCGAGCCTCCAAGACTTTTAATCTACTATATTTTTTGTGCTTTTTGAATATAGAAACATAGTTTGTGTCTATGGTCATGACGGTGATTGAGTAAAGATACTTATTCCAAATAGATGTAAATGATACTCGCATAGAATGAAAATGAATACAACATCCATAACATTTGCAAATAAGGAAGTCTAGAACCATAATATGAATATATTCATATTGACGACATTAAGATCAACTAACGATAGAAAAAACTAACATGTACTTAAAACAAAAATGTCGGAGCAATTAAATGAGTATTAATAACAATCTTCAAAATTAATGTATGCGTTGAAGTCTATAGGTATTAGGTAGGTATAAAAGAGAGCGGATTCTGTAAGTTTGTTTATATGTGTAGGGTAATCTTTGGAATCACTGCACATATTTGAAAAATCCTTTCACAATTTGAATGGTACATTATGCTAGATTTATAAATATTATGTGTATAAGTATATCTAAATTAGATAAAGGATGATATTCGTCAAGGCGGAAAAGGTGGTGCCTCTTGAAAGTTTTCACGGCTTCTTAATTAACGCTAGCGAAGCGCGCTAGAATTATATAAATTATTATCGATTCTATTGTACAAGTTGCGGTGATAAAGTTAATTCTTTTCAATTCAAGTCAATTTGTCTATTAGCCATAGCTTTGGAAGAGTATGAGTTTTCCCGATATCATTTCCATCTAAGATAAGATTTTCATTAAAACTTGAACTACCATAAGGTTGAATCAAATGGAGCAGTTAGTAGAAATTATTATGGTATGTGGCTAGAACAATCAAATATTCTCAATATACGTAGATGTGATATATAAATAAAATGCCAGTATAATTGCCGGCTTGCTGGAATGCGTTCAAGAATATTGAGAGCGCCAATAAAAACCACTGCCCCCGTTACTTAGAACGCAGTACAGTTCGTGTACTTAGACTGTAAAACTTCGTAAGAGTTATTACCAAAAGACGCCAAAACAAATAAAACGACCGTATTTTGAAGCATTGTTGAGCATGAATAAAAATAAAACAAATAAAACGCTAACACACACCACCGCACGAGCATTTCCTGTGCTGCGGGTGCTGGAGACACATAAAAAAACAACACAAATTAACGCCCAAGACCCGAAAGCAAACATTAAAAAAGAGACCCACTGCTCGTCAGTCCGGGTCACTAACAAACACGCCACGGAGTCGTCAATAATAATATTAATAGCGAAAGACGCAAACGATTTCATATCATAGCCGCACAAAATTAATTTGTCACGACCTCTGACCCGCGCTGTCCTCGGCGCTTTTAATAGCTCTCACCGCTCGGAATGCACTCTCGAATCGTTCCATCCATTATTGTAGCGTCCATAAATAAATATTCAATACCGCACGCTTTGTTCCACTGTAAGCTCGAGCACTTTAATTAAAACCTCTTCAAACGTCAACTGGACGTATCCTAAGCTGTTAAGTGTACAAAAAGTTTGTAATGCGGTATTCGCGTGAGACTCGGCGGCGATAATCACAAAATTTACTATCTGTACGTGACTGGAGACTGTTAGGTTGTTCATTTACGTCTCATCCGAGTACATTTGCGGTATTGCGAATGTGCGGCGCGGGAATTGAAGACGTCGCGATGGTGACCGGTGACTCATCACAATGAGGCGTTCGTCGACCTGCCCCCACGGCAGGCGCCGTTATTGCTCGAATTGCACCCATCGACTGCATTTTTGCAAATAAGGAAGCGAATAGCTGCATCAAATTTCCTTCCCACTTATTACCATTAGCCTTTGACAAATGATTCAGTTTTATCGATTTCGAATTGAAGGTAGTTTTCATTGATTCATTCATCTGCAGCGAGGTCGGGTTGAGTCACCGGAAGATAGCAAGTTGGTGACGTCATTGAATCTGCGAGTAGCACGCAGTACTCCAGCAACAGGATTGTATCCGAGGAAACTGGGAGTAATAATGACTCACGTTAATAAAATATGAGTTTTATTCGATTACCACAACACGTCATCATAACATAAGTACGTATATTAATGTAGGACGGAGCATGGGAGTTAATTCAAGGGCAAAGTTGTTTGTGTCACCATTAACTAACTTATTACAGTACCTATTACTATTTTTATGCAAACAATGTAGCATACGTACCTGCCAGTGGTTTTAAGTAGCCATTGTTAACCCTGACTAATATTATAAATGTGAAAGTGTGTTCGTTGGTTTGTCTTTCTTTCACGCTCTAACGGAGCGGCGACGTTTCAGCGTAATTATTTGCATATAAATAGTTTAAGGGCCGGAAAACTACTTTTTATCCCGGAAAAATGCACGGTTTCTGTGGAATAGATGACAGAATTTTTCGAGGGCGGAGCCGCGGACAAAGACTCGATTAATATAAATGAATACCGTTTAATTGATGTTAATAACCAACGCAGAATCCTTTGAAATGATGGTTGAATGACAGATGAATAAATGTTCTTTTTTTTTCAAATAAGTAATACTAGGTATAACGCACTATTTTCAATTAGAGAAACGTGTGTATTGCCCTAGTTTGTTCAATGGATTGAGCTAGTCAGCGAATATGTAGACTGTAGAGCTTGGAAGGGGCCAAGTAATAACTTATTGGTAACTTCAAATAATGGGTACAAGGCTTAAGACACATGGAAATTATGGAACACAGTTATGCAATCGGTTTTCCATTCATTTTAAGAGTAACAGACTAGCAGAACAATAATGATTTAAGCAAATAACAATAACTAAGAATGAAAATATACACCAACAAACACACCTGGTGGTATTTTGGTGTATATTTTCATTTTTGCATGTGCATGTTTTCCTCTTACGAGGGAGGGAGAGATGTGCTACGCATGCACCATCATACGTCATAAGTAGATTTAACTTAACTTTACAATGGATTTCCGCAAAGTAACGCCTGTTTCATTTAACTAAATTTGGGCAAAGTTTTAAAATACGCAAGGTAAGCCGCAGACATACGTAATTAGATTCAAATAAGCTTTCATAGCTGTAGTTTATTAAGCAGGCAAAGTTGGTCGACGAAGGCGGCAGTAATTAACGTAGAGTTCGGAAGCGGCTTATGAATGCCTCTCGGCGGGAGGCCCACGAAATTCATATGTTAAGTTATACTTAGCTGTAAGTATCCTCGTAGATCCAACTTCATTAAACTTTATGGAATCTAAACGATCCAATGCGCTTTCTCAGCTCATTGACTTTAATAATGTTCAATATTACTCTGAACAATTAGTGAATTACAACCGTAGTCAATTAAGATATTAAAAGTTCGTTTAGCATATATCCAAAAGTCCATACTTAATTAATTTAATTTAAGGTGAGGCATTGACGCCTAATAATAAACACTAAAAAGATTGACGGACGGCCAATATGACAGTGATGGAAATACTTTTCTGTATAAAAATTGTGAGATGGCTATACTAAGCGCGCGCTCTGAAATTAATAACGTAAGC
>DWMR01000676.1:0-11502 GCA_018245355.1 Dalla costala
TTGTGTTCTGTGTGTCCGCCACCCGCAACACAGGGAATCCTAGTGCGGGGGTGTGAGTGTGTATACGTTTATTATTATTAATATCTTTACTTAGTCAAGTGTTGTATGAAAAAACTTGTAAGTGTATGTCATTATAAAATATCACTATCCCGTAGGGTTAGATTAGTAAGTATTCGATGGTGTTGCGATTACAAGAAATAATCGAAATAACAAATACGTAATATATTGATAATGCTTACTGTATTTGTAACATGCGAACGTCACTAGTCATTTACGCAAGTCACGTGACATACTTGTCACGTGTCCGTAGCGCTTCAGACGCGCTACGCTACGGACACGTGGGCCTACGCTATTGCCTACGACACCTTTTGATTATTATATTGCTACGAAAACAGCTTGTACCGCTATAAAAATCCATGTTTAGTAAACAGTGGATTTATTTTAGGTTATTGATATTTAATTGTGCTTAGCTAAAGCACATTTACTCAACGTGATGCTTAAAGCAGCGTGGTACGGGTCTCTCCTAACTGAGGGGGTCGCTATCCGTACTCGTCTAAGGATCTCCGGTGCAAATTGAAGGTGGGGGTTTTGGCCAACTAAACAAAAGGCCGCCCAAGTGCCACGTGGCGAACGGACTATACCGCTTTACTATCCAGGCTTTTATTGCTTAATATTAATTAAATTAAATTCATCAGGGCCAAAAGGTCATATTTTTCTAGAAATGTAGGTTTATGATATCTTTTGGCTGTATTGGTTTGGGCCCGTTCATTTTTAGTTAATAAAGGTTAAGCGTGCTAAAAAATTAACAGTGTCTGCGTAGGTGTGTCAAATGTCGATTTGATTCAATCATATCGAAGTATCTTTTTTGCCCTTTTATTTCTGTCCAACTTTTTGTATGTGGTTAGATACCAATCGTTCGATAGATTGCTAAAGTATTAAAGTTATATATTCAATGCAGCTAAACGTAAAAGTGGTTTACAAAAAAGTATTTTATGTTCCCATTGCAAACAGTTTAGGCAACAATGGACTTATATTTTATGACCAATACTTTGTAGCAAACACCGCCACAACGTGCTTTGCCACGTGTTGTGTGCTCGAAAGAGCAAATACTAAATGTTCATAACAATATTCACGAGTTCGCTTCACTGTTGACATCAAATTTAATATGACTGAGTATTAATCGACTCAACTTTTAGTTATATAGGCGAATTGGAAGTATGCAATAAATAATTTCATCTAGTGACATCTAGTGATAAAATAGGTGACATGGCAACTTAAATATCCAGAATCTAAGAGCACATACTTAATTGTCACAAGATCACAAATTCCAACCGGGAATTGAAAGCAGTAGGTGCTACCAATAAGGTGTTGTATCATAAAAAAGATTCTAGGAAAAATGCCTGCCTGAAACGAATGTGTGTTAAGAAACCGGGTGGCATCGCATTGGCGACTCCTCTGGTGTTGCAAATGTCCTTAGGCGACGGTCACCACTTACCATCAGGTCTGTCTGCTAGATCGTCCGGCTCGAGACATGAAAAAAAAAACTTGGCAAGTTATTTTTAGGTGATTTAAGTGGTATAGATCATAAAATCGACCTTGGAAAGACCTTCCAACCCGCACTTCCTTCATAAAAATATTCATCCTGGATCCATTTGCTAGTCTTTAACTTTTGAGTTAAATTTTTTTACTTATAGTTTGTTGGATCAGTCATTCCGGTAATTACATTTCACAATGCACATTATCAGCATGAGCTCTATTGATATACCAATAAGGCTAAAAATTGATTGTGCTTAGCAATGCCGTAAAGTGCTGCAATTATTTCTCTGATATACAGCAACGAGTCACGTTCAGAAAGCTAGCCGAGTGGAACTAATCCATGCAGTTATTTTGAAATTGGCATTAAGCTCACTGAAAGCTATAAGCTTTCCAAACTTCAGAGGTCACCAACATTTAAATTGAATTGAAATTTAATATTAATTTCAAAATGTTCATTACTCACATTAAATGTTATTTATTTACCTTTTCAATTCATAACTAAATAAATAATAAGAAAGTAGACAATATAAGTAAGTGGATAGTAGTAACAATATCCCGAACTCAAGCTAAATACCAATCCTAAATAACTTTCCATATTTGCAGTTGAATGTTAGAAGAAATTTAAACAGTATTTTGATTAAAAATCGACAAAAAAGGAATCTGGTATAAAACCACACAGAGTGTAGCTTCCTCGTACACCATGGTTAATAAACTATGAAACTCAGTAGACGCCATTCTAGAGTACCATTTAGGATACGGTCTGGATACGTTTCACTGAATGTGTTTGGATATCTGATGAGGAATGTTCCATCACCGATCTGCTTAAAGTGTACAGACCAGACAACTCCGTGCAGTCGAATATATTCTGGCACAATGTGTCAAGATTCGGGATGCGAGAGATGCACTGATAAAGACGCTTGGTACGTACGTACGAACATGAGACCCGGCCTTTGAATAGGATGCTCGTGTCTATGCGTTCATCCAGTACTGTCCAGTCTCAAAACAGTACATAAAAATGTAATAAATTATAACGCAGATTTAAAAAATATTGTACTTTTTAAAATCTAATTATGTTTGCGTTAAATATTTTACCACGTCAGCCAATCTGAATCAGTTATTTCCAATAATAATCGCCTTTAATCACCGCACTCAAGGAAAAACTGGCATTAAAAGTTGCGAATCGGAACTCGTCCAATCGTTTGGATAATGACCCGACAAACAAAGGTATCTACTTAAGCTGCAACACTTTTAAAAAGTGCTTTAGCGATTTTAAATTACACTTCTTAACAACTATTAGCGGTCTGGATCGAGTCGCTAACGGCTTGTGACGGATTACAGTCGAGACGACGCGACAGTAATGCTGCAAGGCAGTGGCACTCAACAGTAATTGTTTTTGAAGTAAAATTTTATTTAGGTAGTGTGAGTGAGTGAGTAGTGAAATGAATTCAAAATATTGAACGTGAAATAATTTATTGTACACGCAGATAAACTAAGTCTTCATCTTAAATTATATTTTTTATATCAGTTCTGATTTCACTAGTCGGTAAAGCTACGTACTGTAAAGGTTCTTAGGCATATTACAAGAGTTATACTTATACCCATATTATTATTATTATTTATTATTTATATTTATATTTTATTATTTATATTTATTATTATTATACAATACTTATATCCAAAGTTATATGCATGATTATTGAAAGCGGTGCATATAAAAAGCGCATCTCAGTTTGCACAACTTTATCTGTTATGGAGTAATTGTGTAGAGGGGAAAGCGGTTTAAAGACTACCTGAAACCTGATAAAAATAGGTCACCAACCCATAAAATTTAATTCATTGTTATAAATTGTATGGCGAATGTTGAGTGTCTCTGCCGTGAAGTATAACCATCATTTTGTGCTACGAGTACTGCATAATATCGCTGGCATCAGATACGAACAAGGGGCTTTTTCTTTAACGTTGATTACTAAAACTCTTTCCAAGTGAGCGATGGCTTCAAAGAATAATTGGTAACGAGCTCGGGGAGGAATTTAAAATTGGTCGTTAAAGACTTTATTAACTTGATTAATTTGCTGAAGTGCACAAAGTGGATTGTCATTCAGAACTGTCTGTTAATTGTACAATCTTTTAGTGGCCGCATAAAGGTAGGATTTTATTTAGTTAATATTTAAAAGACAAGTGGAAATGAATGAATTCCTAATTTGTGGTACACGTAGGTATTGTCAGTGATAAGCTTGAAGATCAAAAACAATCATGGAACCCAACACCAATTTAGTGAATTGTTTGGTGACTATAATTATTTCTTCTGTTAATGTTAACAAACTGAACTAGATCTATTTATAGGATTCCTCGAAATACATTTTTATCAAGTGGGTTGAATTGTTTTTTTAATAGTGGCCTAATTCCCTTTCAGACTTAGCTCATTATTATATTATAACTTCACAGAGCATTCCATAAATAACAGTTTAGTAGTTCTTAAGTCATTGAGTATCCACCAATCCAATTGTTGAACCTTTCTATACCTAATATTAGTTTTTTAGTTTTTATTTATTAAGTCTCTGACAGGACTAGAGACCTTAATTAGGTATAACTAGCTGGCACCCGCAGTTTTGCCTGCGAAAAATATATTTTATTCTTTAGATTCTTTAAATTCACACTTTTAAAAAAAATTCTAACAACCATCGTTTTGGATTCTTTTGCGTAAATAAATGCTTCTAATATTATAGTTTTAAAATATTAGGTTTATAGTTTTTCTCATATATCTTTCATGTACAGACAGTGATCAGTTACAATTCTATTCTATGTATAGAATAGATAGATAACACATTCTGTTTTACACGTACCTACATATTCCATCACGTTTACCAAAATACTCGCACATAGTTGTAATTTCGCACCTAATATTAATAGGAATACCTCCAACCCGTACCCAGGATTTATAAACCATACCCTCAACAGATCGAAAGTTTATCGTCATTATAGTTCTGACCCACGCTTCCGAAAACAATGCTCGTTAAACTAAGTCAGTCCCTTTGATGGTTCAACTCAAAACACTTAAAACAACCCTTTATCAGTCTCGTTGCTCTGGTACATGAGCCCTAGTAATTACTGAACCAACTGTTAGTGTGTTATTATGTCCTAAAAATTGATAAAGTTTAAAATTGGTGAGCTGAACTTAACTTAAACTTAAGTTAAGTTTAAACTCGTATTGCAAGACATAATCATTAGACATAATATTATTAATAAAATTATTTTAGGTACCTACCGACAATATTTAGTACATACCTACAGTATGTTTCAAAATAACTATATATTACCGCTTACAAAATTTGTTCCCAAGGTCTTTAAGTAATTAAATTCTTTCTCTAACTCTTACCATTATGGTCGAGCAAGTCTAAATTGGTTTGTACGAGATACAACCCCACCCAATAGAGCGTTGACGCAATCTCTTCATTTAAAATGGATGTTTAATTATGTATTGAAAAAACGACTCCTACGCGATGAAGGCTACGGGGAACAGTTAGTTTATAATAACCTTGTAACAAATACACCGACCAAACCAAAATGAACAATAACATTCTTCTTCTGGCAACAAGATTTTTTCCCTGCAATAATACGGACTTGAAATATTACTTGAACTCTAAGTCGCTTTACAGTACATTCAAAGATCTGTCTTCTTTGTGATTGTTTTTTTTACTCAACGTAAAAAATACACCATAGAGATAGAACCTTGTATTGTTTTTAAAATTGAGGAAGTACAAAACTATGCGTATTTTTTGTCAAGAAGTGGATTTAAATTTTTTGTCCACAAATGATGCCAGCACAAACCAGGTAGGTGGTGCAAAAGGTGAAAGATGGATTCATTTTTTAAGCTATGCCGAACCGATAGCAATCAGGGTTGACTAACTACGTGCCCTCAGAAGCACAGCACTTATTTTTATGCTTTTAATGTATGTAATATGTATGTTTAATGTATGTAATATGTGTGACATTATTATTAGTATGGTCGAAAAATTGGATTGACTACAAGGCTACAGTGAATTGGCTTTTTCTAGCATTTTTATCTTCACAGACCCTACCAAGCTCTCGAGGTCATTGTCAAACGTTGTCTCTAAGAAAGGTGAAGTGTGTAAAACTAATTTTGTAAAGTTGCAAACCAAGTAAGCATATATCGCTTACACGAAAAACAGTTTTAGATGTAAAAGACAATGGCAGCGTACAGCTGAATGAGCTGTTTCACTAATGAATGAACTCGCATTGAATGGACTTATACAGGTAGCGGTACAAAAACAATTCACACTGAGTGAATCTAGCGAACAAATGTTATTCAACGAACTGGAAGACATCTTATTGGATTAAAAGGATCGCTCTATATTTCCGTATCCTAAGGACTAGATTGCGAGAAGAAAGTTTGATAAAAAAACAAATTTATCGGGCGGAGCCGCCGGAAAAATCTAGTTTTAAAAAAAAAAACAAATATCAGAACTCAACGGAAATCGCTTCTTCGACTCTCTTACTTTTTAAATTTATAAAACATTGAGATTAATCCTAGTTCTGGTCTTATTTCGAACGCTACCTCTATTCTTTGAAATAGAGTAGGTAATTTGCATCTAGAATTATACGGTTGAACTAGTAGTAATTTTCAATACTACTTGGGCATTGGAAATGGATGCACTGCAGAAAAAGGGTTTTAGAAGTCTATTATCTATTTTATTCTGATTATGTAATGTTAAAAATTACGCGTCAAATATTAGTACTTAAACGTAACATAATACTAGTAGTAGTAGTACTTTTACTACTTGCATCCATACATCACATCAACCTTTACAGCCTGCACACAGCACATATACCTACTCTAAAAAAAATTAGCACCTCTCATGAATGTGCGAATGGTGAAGGCCTGTCCTGTGCCTCCTGAATCCTGCGATTACTTCCATTTTCAGGTCACCAGTCTACCAGATCGAGGTTCACCTATGTTGATTAGGCTTCTACTATTCAATTACAAAATTATAACTGACTCAGGTGCGCGCCAATTACTCTAAAACTACTGATTAATGACGTGTTTTACTGGGTGTTATCCACATCTGTGCCATAATATTTTGCACGATTAATTGCTAACATTTTGTATTGATATGGCAATGCTTTAAACGGTGATGTTGTTTAATCAGTAAAGCACTTTGATTCATAGATATACGGATGTTTAACGCTACTAGTATGATTAAGGTAAATATCAGTAATTACTCTAAAATCCAATACGGTATTAACAATCTATTTGCAAATTGTTATTACTTTTCTTACTTTGCTGCGCCGGCATATAAGTTGTTTTTTAGTTACACTATATTTACAAAACTTTAAGATCAGACTATGTGTCTTTAAGGTGTTTGAATTATGGTTAAGCTGTATACATTATATTAATTTATTTAAAACTTTAGAACCATACAATAGTACAGACACTCAGGCGGACTTATATTCGGGTAGTAGGAGACTACGCGATATATTATGCAATCCAAATAATTAATATGCTGGCATGCGAGTATGCAAGTCATACATATTCATAATAATAAATTAAGCTCTAAAAAAATTCAAAAGTAAAATAGCATACAACATAGAGATATTAAGATATATGCTATTAAAGGGCCCTATTATATCAAATATTCTGACAAACATTTCATCGTACTGGAAGCATAGCATTTTACCAAAACTGGCTTAAGTTGTCAGACCTCGTTAGCCCCACCGCTTTGTCTCACCGTTAATAGAATTTTCGTTAATTTAACAAACGAGTCTTAATCGTTTAACGGAACTGTAAAGACAAGCTTTGTCCCTATTTGGCTTTCACCAACTGCATATACTTAGTCAACAACTGTCCATCCGACGAAAAAACATGGTGTTTGCTTCAGATTGACAAATAAATTGCTTACAATATACAATGTTGGCTCTAGGCCCCAGCCACAGGCTTAGAGGCTAATCCTTGTGGATTCCATATGTTGTGGGGTCTGTTCCATTTTGGTACCATACAGCATAAAGGCAACCTTCAAAGGTAAAACATTGACCTATTCAATGTGATTCCTAGTTTTAGAATATAACTACAAATTGGAGATCAATATTCAAAGTTAAAAGACTACTGAGGGCTTGGTTCGATCGGATATTCACCTAACCGTCTATATTTAGGTACCAGACGGTACCGGATTTAGAATTCACTGTCGCGAAATGCCAATGCTAGGTGCCACTAGAACTGTGGATCTATGTAGGTGTTTTTAGATGTTAAAATTGTATCAGTATTTATTATGTACATTGTTATCTCACTGTATTATTAAGCTTCTACTGCTGCAGGCTAAAAGGGATTCTTTTCATTCTTTATTTTTCTTATCTTTGTACAGAATAATTCAAATAAGTTAAAACATCCTAATAAAGAAACGAATAGGTACAAAACATTCTGATATCCAATGAATAGCAATGAATCTTTTTTTATAAAAGTAGTTAATTACACCATTAGCAAAGTTTGGCGAACGAAGAAAACCGATAAGGGGCAAAAGGAAATTCAAACACTTTTGAATGTTTGCCGACTACTTAGAAACTACGGACAAACAAAAGTTGGAAGGGAAATTTAATCAAAATCTGAAAATTTCAGACGTACCCCACTTCAATATTTCTTGGCTGACAGATAGCAAACAAATTTGTTTTCCTCGGTCCAACTAAGTTAGCAATAAGTCAGTAATGGAAATGGCGCGGCCACTCTCAGGTTTCATATAAAATTTCCCGTTTATTCCGATGTTAAGGCCAACTTTAAATAATATTGACGTTAATCTACAATATTTGATATTTTACGCGATAATATCCAATAGAAATTCTATAATAATATCCGATGATAGTGCTACTGATCAACTGTACAAAGGCAGTTAAACCAAAATTGAAACAATAAAAACAAAAATATAGTCTGACTTATATTCTGATCGTTAACGATACACAGTTCCAGTAGCAGTAAGTTTATTAATGAACACAGCTGTATAATGTTTAAAACCGATGCAAATCATAACGGTTTTCTGTAATGTGGTTAGGAACTAAAGTAATGATCTAAATAAATAATCTTGTTAATGAGATGTTGTTAATCGTTCTTAAAGTAAAAAAAATCTCAGAGGACAAAAACTTAAGTGTATTTTTACGGTGTATTCTAATAATACAGTTAGAATAAAATACTTTCCTTGGGGAGTGTAATCACCTGTGGGTTCCTGAAGGATATTTATTACGGCCATATAACACGGAAACAGCTTCTTTAATTTAATTGACAAAACAATTAAAAAAGTCGTTTATTTTACTTTAAAGCAATTTGCTTTGAAGCTGTATTTTGTTTTGTTTTATTGTATACCTACTCTTTTTTAATGCAGAATGGTATCACAGTTTTCTGGGACTAAAATTTACCCGCCAATCACCTTTGGCTGCTAGCTAGTTTCAACAACAGAAAAAGAGTAATTTCCTTTCATTGTAAATTTTATAAATTAATACTCAAACTATCGGGTCTAGTAGACCTAGTCTAGCTGCCCTGAAAAAATAAATAAATCCTGGAATCAAAAATTATATCAAAATCAGTCCAGCCGTTCAGGAGTTCAATGACAAACACACGTACAGAATAATGTATAAGAATATATAGAGTATTTTACACTTATATATAGAGGTAAGTATAAAATTTTCCGCTTCTTCCAATCACGTCGAAATAACAAGACTTTACAATAACGATACAATAACATTGCGTGTTTATATTATGCCACCCACGAGAATTGATATAAATTTTGTATAGCATACAGTATACAGCATTATTTACCGTGTATACAGCGTACTTTACTCATACGAATAGTATGTAAAAAAGATAGATCCAAACCACTTAAAATGATTAAAACTAAAACCGATTCAATGTTAGCTGCTACACGCCAGGGTGTAACATTCAGCTTCAGCCATTATTACTCGGTTCATTACCTACACTCTGACGAGCGTGTAATTTATTAAACACTACCTACCATAATATTACGGCAATTAATATGAAAATTTCGAAGAGGTTCACAGTGAAATTACCACGTTGTTAGCATAGATGGCTCGTTATGAATAACATTTGCATTCAGAAAATCATTTTATGGCGCGTTGTATAACGATGACCGTGATAGTTGTAGTACTCTATCACAAGTAAATCTTCTGCAGACTGGAAATAGGGTCACAAGCATCGCTAATGTACCGTAAAGAAGCATTGTCGGTTTAAATCTTATAAAGGAGAAAGCGTGTTTGGTAGTTCATTTGTTGGTTTATTTGAAACTGTGTCTCGTCAAAACCACTGATTCAGCTGAAATTTAGTAAAAATACATTATGATATAAAAAAAGACAAAATAGACAATCCTTTATCCTGCAATTCTGAATACATAATGCATTATCGTATGGTATGTCAACAGTAGATTTTGCAGTGTGGAATGAAAACAAAATAATCAAATCAGTCATTTATTATTTAATTAACATAACTGTATGTTATAGCTTGCTAAGTAGAAACAAACTGTCAGAAATATTTATAAGTCTGAGGAATTTAATAATCCATCCCTTGCTAAGAACTTGAAATTTATTGCCTGCGTTGAGTTACTTTGCCCCAAATATTGACTCTGAACCCAACGTATTTAAATTCTTAAGCACTTACGTTTATTACAAGAAGTACCGCAACAATTATAGCGTACTGAATAATTAACTGTACCAGTAAAACAGCGTTTTTTGAAATGAAGGTGAGTCTTGTTTAAATAAAAATAGTTGTTTGGGAATACATCAAGTGTCAAGATTGAAAAATTGAACTTCTGGTGTTACAAGGGGTGCCAGATGGTGGTACAATTGCATACAAGTTTCCTTGCTTCGTTCGTTAAGCACGGTTGTTATAGTAAGATAAATAGTCGCTAAGCCATGTGGGAGGCCTTTGGATGTTCTAAGAACTTCCGCCACTTAGTTGAGCACAACAACTCCATTGCCAACCCGCACCAGAGCAGCAGTTTGGGTGTTCGTCATTGCCCATAAATCCGATCCGGCCGATATCAGCCTTCAAAAGTAGCTCTTTCTTACATTCTGAGAATATAATAAAATCTGTATTTTACAGCAATTGCAACTACATAAGTTCTTTATTGGTAAGATCTCTCGCAATTAGCCATATTACTAATTCTGCTTAAAATGACTGGCTATAATCATAAACTAATTCTTGTTAAAATGTATACTGGTCAATGTTTATAAAGCATCAATTCTGGCATACAACAGGTGGTAATAGAGAATGTACCAATTTATTAAGTACCAGGGTTTCAGTTGACGGCCGGCAGGGCTCGATTCGGTTCATTAGTTTCAGTTGCAAGTTGACCCCCACTGATTTATAGATCGTTTTCCTTTTGTTTTCATTTAGTATTCGGAGTAGGATAATCCTATATGTGCTTCTATGGTAGTTTATCTCTCACCTATTATGCTATTTCAGAGTACGAACGGATCGATACCAAATCAGAGATGGATTTATACATAACAGACGACAGTTTTTGACACTCTAGAATATATTCAAAATAATACAATTTTCTTCGTTACATTTGCTACTTGCTACTTTCTACTGCCTCAAAAACCATATGTTTTTTAGAACATGCGTTTTTTCCTATCTAGTATCATCTACTTTAACTTTACCTTAGGACATTTACCTTAACTTTTCAGACCAAGAACATCATTGTACCTCTGTCTTTCGCTCAAACTTTCCTGACACCGAATGGGTTCGCCCTATGCTTTATTCTGAGTTATAAAATTTAATTATTGGTTTCCGCACAAGAATTGATTGCTGCATGCTGAACAACGTTTTAATATACTCTATAATCTATATACTATATAATCGACGACTCCGTGGCGTGTTGGTTAGTGACCCTGACTGACGAGCCGTGGGTCCCGGGTTCGATCCCCGGCCGGGGCAGACATTTGTTTGCAGAT
>DWMR01000677.1:0-11494 GCA_018245355.1 Dalla costala
ATAAGTGATTTTCTTTTAAATCTTTTGAGTTAATAAATGTCTAAAACCAAAAAAAAAAAAAAAACAATTTGGTGCTTGTCGAAAACTTTTGTGCGTGCATTATATTAACAAAGGATAAGGAAGACATTTTGATTCCGAAACATTTCCGGGACAGATTAGGTAGAACAAAGAAAGATTTGGAAGAACTGGCGACCTTCAATACATAATTGGCAGGCATTGAAAAGACAGATAGTATGTAATTCATTATCACACAGGCAACCACGTGTCGTTCATAGAGAAGTGAAAAAAGCAGTACTTATTTAGAGTTCGTGCATGTACTATCAGTGTTGTGGGTACTTCCCTATTTTTTATGCCTATCAATTTCACAGGCACCTTCTGTGAGACCGTCTGCCTCGACTAGGAAGCATATCTACGATTTGACCAACTTGGTCGGCATGCTTGACTGCTCTAAATATAGCTGCCGGCACACGCATACGAAACATAGTTTATTTTGCTACTACAGCGAACACACACATTTGGGATATAACTAGCTCTTGCGTACGACGTTACTTGACGTAGGTACTACATCTTACTTATATTATAAATGCGACAGTGTGTTTGATACGCCTTTACGTCTGAACTATACAACCGATCTTCGTAGATTTTTATAGAGACGTATTTGATTACTTTTGATTCATGGAGATGGTCATAGGATACTTCTGATCCCGAATAAAATATACAGAGGATATAAAAACATTATGAATTTAACGCATACGAAGTCGCGGACTATACTCGTATATCACAACTCGCAATTACTACACAACATTAAAGATACTAAAAGGGAAAAGTTGTAAACAAATTTCCAGTTTCTACTTACTGATTTTGTTAATCTACTCAAGCTCGAAGTTTCTTTTAACACATTTCCATTATTTATCATGTTAGGTAATATGCTGTTTCCGTCGTTGCGGGAAATGCACTTCCCATCAAAAGTATTTCGCGAAAAAGAAGTCACTTACTGTTTATAAATGTTTGCCGGTAAAAGATGCGACACAAAATATGCCAAGTGATCGCCAAGAATGTGTTTCACACTTTCGCGTTTATCGTCGTGAACATGCTCTTATTACATTTACATACGGGCACCTATCTCTCTATCTATATCAATATCTGTCGGGTCGGGTCGGTCAGTCATTGTTATCACAATGAAAATGAACTACCCTCACCCTATCATCACCCTATCACCGGCCCACAACCTACTATTAAGCGCGAGCATATAATTAATTATCATAGGCGTGAAGCAAAAAGTTTTGGTACCATTTTACGAAAGTTACGTGGACAGAAAAGTTTATATGGAGAAGAAGCGCAGAAAATATTTTATATAATATTGCATCAAAAGTACATTAAATTAATAAATAAAACGTTACACACACACACACTGCCATGCGTTTGACATACACACAATAAAACATTCACTGATGCGGATGATTTAAATATGTCTAATGTAAATGTTATGGTAATGTTGCTGTGTAATATGTATATGTATTTAAATATGCGATAAGACCGCCTTTTGTATATCATTAATTTCTTTGTTTTATATTTTGTATGTTTTGTGTTTTGATGGTGTACAATAAAGTGTATTATCTATCTATCTATCTATGTCCATGTCAAACAGTCGCAAATTGTACTAATAGTCTCTTAAAAATGTTATGAATTACGGTTGAATTTCGTCCAGTAGGCGACCACTAGTAATTAATAATTAATTATAATTCTTCAGAATGAGAAGGGCCGTAGTTAATTTCGCTCAGTTGGCCAAATGAGGGTTGGCAGATGTTTTAAAGATTATCATGATCATCATGAAAAACTCTTAGGCATGTAGTTTTCCTTACGATGTGTTCCATTGCTAATAAAGCATGTGATGTTTAATAGCTTTAAACCGCAGATCTCCCGAAAAGTCAGAGGTACTACGTGCCTGTTATTCGAACCTTAGACCCCGAGCAGGGAGCCGAATCCATAATCACTTGACTATTACTCCTTCAAATATTATATGGCACGTAAAAAATATACCTTTCGTTCTTTAATGTCATTATTATCATCCATAATAATAAAACGTTTTCTGTGAGATTAAAATATGAACGTTAAATGCTTAATGTAAATCGGTCTTGATGCCGGACCAAGTTCATGAGCGCACGTTCAACGACCACTCTTATCATTACTATTCAGTACGATACGAAAGGGAGTATTAGTGCTTCGAGTGCTCTGAATTATCTGTTTACCTACCCACAATATGACTTTATGTTTTAACCTTACAATTCGATATGATAATGACGTTGCTAGAAAATTCTCTTTAATAAATTCAATTTGGGTGCTTTTATCTACTGCTACTTACATTGTACCTACAGTATGAAAGTGTGATTAGCATACAATGTTTTAGACTGGCAAAATTTAATTAATTCATTATAGACGTATATTTAATCAGCAATAATGAATCACGACCATTGATGATATTATCATGACACTAAATATGAATCGATTGTAAGAGCAAAATGGCAACTACAAAAAACGCAATACACGATAGAGCGGTTTAAGCAGATGTAAAACGAAAGTGAAATACATATTTAATCAACAGTGTCTGCAGTGTTGTTCGTTATAGATATTATTGTTGTTGTATACGATGTTGTGTGGCCTGATGGCCTTCGACGGGGCCGGGGAGTGGCACTCAGTTCGAGTTCACGGCGAGGGCTACTTTTATTGCTTGAGTCCATTTAACCCATTTCTTTGACGTAATCTTAGTTCTCATATTGCTAAGCCAATGTACCAAAACGTTTTAATTTATATAAAATTTTGTACAAGAATTAAGTTTATAAGTTTTAATTTAAAAAAACTTCAATCACAAAATCTAATTTTGCGTAGACAACATAAAACATACTTTGTTATGTATTGTGTGTAAGCCAAGAAAAGTTTACACAAACTCTGAACGTGTCGATAAATCTATCATTCAATATCACTACGCAAAAATAGTTATTTGGTTAGTCAAATTTATCAAATATATTTCAGTTATTATACTAGCAAATATACCATACATAAATATATAATACCATAAATAAAGGCATACCATACCATAATATGCATTTATGTAGATACCTAGAAATTCAGCTGTTACAAATAAGATCAGTTCGATACATATAACTACCATTACCATAGGATTGCCAAAAATTTGACCAAAACTAATATCTAACCACTAAAATTTGGGTCTCAGTTCAACTAACTGAAACAAATGCTACAAGAACTTAAAATCGTGATACTTGTCGCATCATCACATAGGTATTTCATGTTGTTTAGAAGGCTCGACAAGTATTTTTTGTTCGACCACATGCCTAAGACAGCCATCAGCCCTTGTTGGGAATGTTTTTGCTTGAATGTGTGAGGACAAGCAAAAGATTGAAAACATCTAAGGAAACGAATTAAGAATTCGGTATACTTTAAATATTCTACACATTAATTATTTTCCCAAGCTCATGTCTGAAATAGATAGGTACCTTGACCTAGTCGGCATAGGAGCAATAACCGCGAGCGACCCAAAAAGTTCTCTTTGACGCCGATAAATACTCGTGGAAACCGATATTGTACCCATTTGTTGTATATTACAATAAAAAATTCAACGTAGTTACCGTTGAAGTATAATGTTAACAATAATTGGAATGAAAGCCAAGTGACAAAATCAAGATGAATGCCCTCGTAAAGCATATGTTTCAATTTATCAGTCACGCATTACAAGGCACGACTCAGAGGAAACCGGAATAAAGCTCCAATTGCACAGCACACATTTGTGCCTCCCGAAACATTTAAGCGCCAGAAATTTCTCACGAAGGTATTGCAGGAATTAATAACGACTCTTTAATTGAAACAAATAGCTAGGATAACGAGATAGGTCAAACTTTAGCTATATTTTTTGCTATTCATGATGAAGTCTCCATTCTTCAATTAATTTAATACACTATTCCTTTTTACAATTGTCTGCGCTCTTTCATAGGTATCATATGAACTTAACCACGACATAATGAAAATTAAAATGCTTTTGACCACGGATACTTTTACTTGATTGCAATAAAATTTAACTATGAAATAAGTACTATTTTTGTTTTATTTTACACTGACTCAATTAACTTTGTCTTTTCTGAATTTTTTTAACTGAAGAACGAATATATTTTCAATGTGTAGGTCGCAAGTAGTAGTATGTACTAATAGCTTGGTGTTCTATATCACAAGGATATTTGACTATTTATTAAAAACGTGCAGTCTCGAAATTACAGGGGTTTAGATTTTAGATGCATGAAAATAGTAAAGAAACGCACAAGGCCTCTCGTAACTAATAGCAGTGAATATGTTCCGCTAACTAGTGACAAAAGCGTAAATTAGCACATCTGAAACACGAGTCATTCACCCACCACGAGACTATCTTCAGACCATAAAAAACTACACGAGTACAAGACTAACTAAATTGTTCAAATGTTGTGTCTAATGAAATAAGAGCAGAATTATTTTGCTAATAAAACGAATGTTTCTGCTCATTTTAAGGTTACATAGCCCGATAAATCTAGTAGATACATACTTATATAATTTGAGTATATTTGAGTTTTCTGACTGTGTTTAAAAAAATCCTTTTCCTGACAATTTGTACATTGGTTAATAAATCATAATAGGTACGCGGAATAACTATAACATCCCAATCACAAAATAAAAGACCGAAATGATTGCATCAGTAGCTACCATTATCTACAGCCTATCAAACTAAACTTGTTATCAAATAACAAAGTTATTAAAGTAATCGCCTTTTCCCACCCAAATTCTGAAAATATTAATTTTATATTATTTTAAATTATATTTTCACTGTTGAATCGAATCCTTTAGATTAAATAAAATTATGTAATATTATAGAAGTAGCGTTCGTTTATTCAGCTGATGTTTAATATAAATGTCGAAGCAACTTCATGGTTTAATTACGTGGGTCCTGCGTTAAAGCGGTTAAACATTATAACATCGGCATTAATTTTATTTAGCTATTATTTATCCGCTTATTATTTACTAGCTGATGCGATAAATGTTATCCTGTCGAAATTTCAATGAATCCCAAAGAAAAAAGCAATTTTCCATAAAAACCTTTCTCGCACTATTACAAAAATGTAAAAAATCGGTCCAGTAGCTCAAATTTTGCGATTAGTAAGTTTTACACTAGTTTGGTGCTCTAGCAGAATAATTATTTCGGTGGGAGTTTAGGGTTCTATCTATATTAAATATTTCATATTCCTTAATATTACTGAAAATGTCATTTATGTATTATGTGTATCTGGATGTAAACTACAAACTATTGTTTGTAGACTACCTTAAATTTCTAAGAAGCTATTATAATATAATATAAACTAATACTTAATACACTAATTAAAAGCACATTGAGATCTATTTACTGCAAAAGTTATTTTAAAATTATAAATATGTTATAATTACACTCAGTGCAAAATTATACATGCTCAATACTCACTCAAGTCAAAGGTCCAGTTTTCCGCATCATGCGAAAATCTTTTGTACATGATGAGACGCTTTTGCCAGTAAAAGTGAAATTTCGCGCGACACCCGGCAAGCGACCGCTAATTTATTCACTCGTAGTGAAAAACGTGGATCGGACGATACCAAAGTCTGTTCGCGCTATTTATATATAAATAAACACGTGTTTGATACCTTGTAATTCGATTCCTAATTAGCGATATAATTTTGTTTGAATAATGAATATTTTGATGCTAAAAATTGAATCGTCGGTGAAATATTATTTAAGAGCGGAGGAGCTTTAATTTTAAATCGTGAGTGAGTTCGAAGAGGATCGTGTGCGACGGCGTGGAGTGGATCGGGAGCGGCTCGAGTAAGGGAGCGCGCGGCGCGGCGTCTGGCGGGCCACTGAAGGCGCGGGCGCACCGAACGGAGCCGTCCGGCGTCCGGCCCGGCTCGCTTATCCACTCTACAATATTATTATTTGAATACGGAGGGCGTGCGACCACTTTTCCGATTTGCAGCTTGCGATGCGACTTTACTACGTTTCTTATTATAATTCGACTACGAAATACAAAGCTTAGCAATAAAAAGAGGCGTTTCAGGATTTATATCATAATAAAACGACGTAAAAAATTTACGCTTCGGCAATACGAGAGTTTCACACCAAAAATAAAATATCAAAAATTCTTCTTCGTTCCCTGTGTACTCACGTTTATCCCGAATGATGTATTGCAACCATAAAATGTTCACGTCAAACATGTAATAAATATTGATAAATTAAAGGCCTCCTCGTTGTATTTTCGTAGTCACTCACACAAAAAGATACTACGTCGACAGCAATTTGCTAGTCGTCAGAAATTCTTTTAATTTGCAATTTATAGGCATACCTATCGAGTAGGTAACTACAAACACCAAAATAGAGTTGTTGAAAACTGTGCGTTCTAGTTAAACAGTCGTATCATGAAAATGTATGATGCTATTAGCTGGAAGGTCGGTCTACAGACGGTGATGTCACCAATCACATCGAGACTAATTTATTGACACCACTTGTTAGGATTAGGGCCCCATGGACGGGACGCGTATCTTCTGTCTGCGTATTGCCACTCTGCAAAGACCAGTACCGTAGGTACTAAGACAAAGATATATTATGTATTATCTACATAGTCATGTATGTGTAAGAGTTATTGTATTGTACCTTAAAGTTATAATTAGGTTTAACATTTAAACCGTTTGGAAAAATAGAACATGATTCTATGTATTCCCTCTAGTAGTAACGTAGTACAGATTTTCAGACAATCGTGGCATTACCTTCGAAACTTACAGTTCGGCGAAGATTAAAACGTTTTTCACTGCCGCCTAGTTAAATTAGGATAAAATCAATCGTTTCCTGTCATCTGCAGTTATACTTACTGTTGTCAATACTTCCATCCACTCAGTTAGTTATTAATTGGATTGGAGTGGTATTATCGAACTGGGGATTATAACTGCCACATCTATTTCCAAAAATATGTAGATTCTTAACTCCCTTTAAACGCATTAGATGTTAAAATAATAGCACAGCAACTGAGCTCACATAAATATGACATAAAATATGGTAATGTTTACGACAAAACGATACTTATAATGTAGCCATAAGTGGCTCCCAATTCGCTTTCGCCGGAATGCATTAGCATTAACATTATTATTAATATTAATTCACACAACTGTCACCAAATTCGTAAGGACAAAACTAAAGAGTACCTAACGGTACTAATATTTACTAACAGGATACACCCCACTACCCACAATACACTAACTCCCTAACTCCCACAGTCCTATTACTAACGAATACTAAAGAACTAATATTCCTATTAACACCTAATACTGACAGGACTAACTATCTAACTAACAGCTCGCACAGTCCTATTCGAAGTTTGTCAGGTTGTTCATGGGCGGTGGTGGTTGGTGGGATTTCATGCTCGTTTGCTATTTCTTATAACATATAAAAAAACTCTCCTTTACTGTGTGCTATTTAGTCCAACTTCTCCTCCTTACCTCAAGCAAAGATTTCAGTCCTCCACCACCAAACCCAGCCAGTCCTGCACCAAACTCACAGTCGCTCCCTCCGCTCTACGATAAATCTTGTTCTGAGCCCTCCATTGCACTCGGCCACCTTCTATACAAAATTCATGTCCGTCGCTGCTGTCCGTTTATGGAATTCCCTTCCCCAATCTATTCGTAATGCTCCTTTAATAAATTCCTTCAAAAATCAAGTCAAATCATTACCTTCAGCTTTAACCTTAACATAATTCCTGAATTTCCGCTTCTCTGCTCTGCTGCTCTGAGGGAGAACGTCTCCTGCTTTTCTCGTTATCTTCTTTTTATTTCGTGCACCTTACGTGTATATATCTTTTCTTTAACTCCTCACCACAAGGCCGCCTGGAAGAAATCGGGGTTTAGCGATAAGACTGCCTTTTGTACGCTTTAAGCTTTTCCCTGTTTTTCTTTTCCTTTTGGTGTACAATAAATAGTATCTATGTATCGAAAGTGTTTATTTTTATTTTGTTTGTCTATCGGGATGATAAGTTTCTAAGTACTTATTACAAAACGAATTTGTAAGAACGGAATCGCAGGCCAAAGATAGTCTAAAATAATATAAGCTGAACCACGATAACATTTGATCGACCTAACACTATCGGCCCTGAAACCACTTCAAATAAACCTCATAATAAACAGCAGTAAACCATTAGAACTATAAATATCTCATCTTTTAGTTTAATCAAAGAATACACTTTAGATAGATAGTTGAACATTATGAGTGACATGAATTTTATATACAGTACATACATATTACATAATTGTATTTCCTTTGAAAAGTAGCAACGGAATAGTAGGTAAAATACATACTCCTACATAACAACTATAACAAACCAAATAACCAAATAACATTCCCTATATTCAGTTAATTTACTCAGTATAAAAGAGCGATTACCTTTCATAATAAAATAAAAGGTTCTTCCGTTAAAATAATTAGTAAACAATAGCCTACTATCCGCCCAACCGCGCACTATACTTATAGTTAGTTAATATTTTCAAGCTCTCTTACACAACTCTTCTTTGTTGTCTCCACGTTCCACGTATGAACTTTTAATAAAAAAGCCGGCCAAGTGCGTGGTGGGGCAGGCGCAATGTTGGGTTCCGTAGTTGCCCATTATTAATATTTTTGTATGTTTTTACATAATTCATAAATTTATATTAGGTACCTGTTTTACACAGCTAACAACGTTAGGTAGGCATAATTTTCAATGATATTTGTACTAAAATTTTAACTTCATCAAGTACATTTTAAAGCCTACTTAGCTGTACTTAGCTGTGATAGTTTTCCTTTTAAATATCGTTATATACCTATACCTACTACTACCGTGAATTTTTTCACAGATCCAAAAACAATCATTTAGCTGGCAGGGAGGGGGACACTTGACTCTAACAATAATTTGCACTTTAAAGCTTAATGTATTTCACAAACGGATCCCTTAATCGAAAAATAGTTTTCAGAAACCCGCAAAAATAAAGGTAAAATTCCATAGGTGGTCCGAAGTTATAATAAGTTATCTTATATCCGTATCAATTCAGTCCACTCTAAAATCCTAATGTTTATTCATAGATAAAATGATAAACATCAGCAACTGGTTGGCAGCAGTGTGTTGGCAGCATCGGTTTTTAAACTACTTAGATGTAATAATGTTCTGCAATCTTAAATCGTTAAAGTAACCGTCAATGGTCTGATCTCTCAAAAATTAAAAGCCGATTCGCAATAACTTTGCAATACGAAAGTTCAGTAAAGTAAGGAATGTGAAAAAATATATCAACGCTGCAAAGTTCGTCGATAAGGTATTTGAAGAGTAACACAGAAGTGTATAGGTTATTAAAAATAAAATCCAATGATTAAATAAAATTTATTGTAAATGTTACATGTACCCAAGGGTTCAGAAAGCGAGGAATAAGGAACAAAGTTAGCAAAAGGATAAAGGAGCGATCGTCCAAAAAGAAGGAGAAAAAGAGAGAAGAGATAAATGGCAGTTAAAGGGTCTTCCTTAAAATATATATTTCAAACAACTAATATCAGATAAAAATAGGCAACGAATCCCGTATACTCGTACTTAGTTATAGAAAGGTGGAGAAGGACTTCGTATTAAAATTACTGCTGCTGAATTATGATGAATTATTGTTTATTGAATTTAATCTTGTTATTTCTTCATGAGGTAATTAGGTACATACACTTGAGAAACATCACAAGAAAGAGAGAAAAAAACATTGATAGGCATGCAAAAATTATAATCTAACCTAAGGTTAAGTGTTGAGCAGATTAATACTACCTACCTATTTGTTGTCGAACTAGAAATTATGTCAAAGGGTATTTCTAATTATTATTTCAAGAATAATATCATTTATATTGGCAGCAATAAGATGAAAAAATGATATGTTATAACACTTGGAATCATATTATGCCCAGTTACATTTGTATATAGACACTAGTCTTTGTCCGGCGCAAAGCCAAATTGTATGATTTAGCGTGTTAGACGACGGCAGGCGTCAGGCGCCACTTTCATAAATTGGGCGCGTCAACGCCATCATCATATTATAATCATCTTACTGCAAATATATCAAGCAATTATCTGCCTGTAGTTATCCAAAATAAGCAATGATCTAGGTTCGGTCTGGTACTATTAAAAGCGTATTTTAATGTAACTATTAAAGAAGTAGGTACAAACAAAATTCAAATCATTTCTTACCAACCTGAATTCTTCACATTGGTGAATATAACTATTGGTTAAATTTTCTCTAGACATATTTATAAGTAGTTAGTGTTATTCTGAAACTGTATCTCAATTCTATTTATCTGAAAATAAACACCTTGAACTGGATATTATTCACTACGAGTTAAGATTTGTTTATAGTTTTTCAACACTTTCTATTTCAGTAAACGTTAATAATATTTATTTCCATGCTTTATCATAGTTTAGCCGTGCAGGGGCTCATCTAGCTTTATATGTCTTCATACATAGATACATAAGGCTTGAGTCTAACAGTAGGTACTTGACTGGTCCAGCCTGAATAGTCCAGCGGCTTAAAGACCATTTTATGTGGCATTTCTTGCGCCATGCATTCGCCTTTTTTCCCCAAAGCGAAGTCGAGCGCCGTAGTCTGCAAATTGACACTTCAGGACACACACGCACTTGGCACAGAACACCTTTTGTAGCAAGCCTTCAGTAGCTCGGTGGTGCGTCTTGTCGTCGCGTCGCCCCCCGATTTGTAGTTCTGTTTGACATACTGATCTCCGGGATATCTTAGGTCTTATGGCGGGTCAACTAAGCCATAAGCTTAAGGATTCTAATTTATAGCAGTTAAACTAGAGACAAGGCCGGTAAGGGTAATTAATTCAGAACGCATTCAGCAGCGGGCAGACGGCGCCTGGCAATTTCAACAATGAACTAAATGATATCTGTCGGTCAACGTTAGTGGATTTCGAGTCTTGTGGTGGAAACTCTATAGTCAAGGCGGGTGAGAGAAACTCGTATATCGCATACGTACGCGTGGGAAGTGCATGTATGTGTATGAGCCAACAAACGTCGAAGATATACGAGTACATCCCACGAACTGGACGGAGACATCCAGAAATAAAATTAACTCGTCTATAGACCATCTGTTTTCCGCGCCTTCACTCGCCATATTTAGTTTTATAGACCACATCCTTCCTGGATAACTAGGTGAAATGTGTAACCACTAAAACTCTTTAGTTGACTATCGGGATTATTAGGTACATAGAGACAAACATATAGATTCTGCAGCTTTCTTTATGCTGTGCTATTTAATAAATAGTAAGTAACCACCGCCACCTACTTCTGCCATAAATACCTAATTGATTATAAACATGGAGAAATTCAAAACAGAATTTAAAAATTACCTGGTTGACAAGTGCTATTATTCACTTGATGAA
>DWMR01000678.1:0-11489 GCA_018245355.1 Dalla costala
ACTTATACAAACTACGAGTAACAAGCGTAAGCGTGATTCAGAAACCAGTACAGCGCCATCTGTTGAGTGGAGTTAACTAGCGCTAACTTTAACTAGCGTTAATATTTAAATTAGGTTTATATCCAACAAAATTGGAGTTACTCTTGAATCTAACTCGGAACATTTCGGTAGGTGGTTATCGAAAACAACACCACACCACCCCACCTTGAAAATTTTACTCATTAGTGTTTCACGGATACATTGAACAAGTTTAAATGGGTTTCATTGTTAAAATACAACCATTATTTCTTCAAGCCTTGGAGAATAATCGTTACTTATTGTGTACATATACATGTACGTTAGCCTGAGACAAGACTACGTGGTATTTTACTATGGATTTGATGATCTTTTCCTGGCCAAGTACCGACAAAGCACTTATTTCTGCTACTTTGTAGATTTTCCTTTTGATTCGAGCGAGGCAACAAGTTTTTGGACACAAGTCATATGAATTCAAGCCTACAAGTGTTTGGTAAGATCGCTGTTCTAATATTTTGTAATTTAGGTTACGCCTAAATTCAAAATAAGTGAAATGCCCTAATAATAATAATACAATAGTAAGTTGAAGGCTGATTTAAGGCGTATAGACGTAGTACTTCAACCCCATTTTTAGGGTTCCGTATCCCAAAAGGAAAAAACGGAACCCTTATAGGATCACTTCGTTGTGCTTCCGTCCGTCTGTCTGTCTGCCAAGACCCTTTTTCTCAAAAACGCGCAAAGGTATCAAGTTGAAATGAATATCTAATACTCAAGTCTAAAATCCCTTGGAGCTGTGAAAAAATTAAGCTTCTAAGTCAACGTAATCAAAATATACGGCCGTTTATGCCGTATGTTTTGACACTCGCAAGGGGATCTAAACCTATAAGGTACTTCCCGTTGACCTAGAATTATGAAGTTTCGCAAGAAGCAATGTCTTATAGTATCTATAGTATAGTAGTATAGTATATATAGTAAAGGAAAAAGTCCGAAAGCCGTAAATTTCTAGTTACATCACAAAAAAAGAACTATAAACTTATTTGCAGTTGGTAAATTGACCGCGACCAAAGTTAAGTATGTTACTTAATTAATTTATCTTACATATTCTACAAGTTTGTACGGAACCCTCAGTGCGCGAGTCCGACTCGCACTTGGCCGTTAATTTAACGTATTTATTTAATTCTATTAATATTTATACTAATAATATTTACTACGTAACTACTTATTAAAAAACCATTCGAACGCATCAAAGGACTAACTTTTGAAATAGAAAAATTTACATGGAAATCCTCATTTTCTGGAGATAACTTCAAAGTTGTCACAGCTAATGAAGCCGTGCATTGTATGTGGCTTTACTCAGGCTTTATTCTGGCCCTTCTTAATTATAACAAGTTACTCTCGTGTGAGCGTGTATACATAGGAAGGTAACAGTTTGCTTAGCTTTGGGTTAGTAATGAGTTGAAAAATGAGACGTTGTGATATGTAAAACTCAATTTCAGTTACAGAACATACCTACTCATATTATGGATCTAGTGTATACTATACCCGCGGTGCTAGTCTCTTCTTATGGAATAACAACTTAATTTATTGTGAGGCCACGGCACGGCGTTACTAATTATTTTGCCAGTAATGAATATACTTTTACAGTCAAAACGAATTTCCTAAATATTATGGGTTCAAAGAGCTTGAATCAATTAAAATCCGACTTTACTTCAGAACAACAAAATCAGTTAAAAATCATAGAATCAAGCTAATTTAAATTATCTCAATTTATTATCTTTGCGTCTTTTTGAAACGGCCAGTGTCATAGCGTGGGATAGGCAGGCATGCTGGAAATTTAAATTACCTAATCAACTCGACTAGGGATTTTGTACTGGCGCGGCAAAATGAACTTATGCTGGTTATATACCTATTACTATGAGCCGCCGCTAGTGGAAGAATTACGTTTTTGAACAAAGTACTTTTGGCACGTTACGTCTAGTTTAAAAGGATGTGGAGATTTATAACATGAGGGTGTATATAATAGTTATAAGTTTAATAGAGTGTATCTGTTTGTATATATTGCTGTATTGCATTGGTACTGCAGAGCCAATGTGTCTATAAATGCAGCGTCATAATACGGTTTCGATTTAGCTTTACAAAGCATAATTTTGTGGACATGATTACCATACACTTTTAGATAGAACATTTTTTAGTTCTGAATTGTGTGCGCGATAGGTACCTACCCTGAAAATGTTTGGATTGAGATTTCAGCGGTTCAACATCAAATCGAACGTTCTAATTTCCAGGTTGGTGATAAATATTATGGCATAGACGAAGGAAACGCGTAGCCGCAGCCATTTTTCTGCAGAAACGAAAACATTTCTAGGATATATTTGCTACATGCTAACAATCAACGTGTGTTTGCTAGGAAACTCGGGAAAACAAGCGGAGGTAATCCCAATAACTCAAATAAAAGCTTACGGTGCTACAGTGAGCAGTCATAAATTCACATCTTATCTGTTAAAAACTAAGTTTTTTTAAATACTAATCGTTTTTGTTTTTGATATGTACCTAATGAGGAGTTCATGATTATATTATTTTACTCGATTGGGTGGGTAGTTACAACTATGGTAAACTTTGATGGTAAAACACATTGACTGTTGACCGTAAGTAAGTACGTAAGTAAAGGTAAAGCAAACAATTGTGTTTTTTATTTCTAGATCAACAATAAACAACCATACAAAACCGAGAAACTGTTACTTTCATCTATCCTACATAAAACTAAAGAAGTTTAAGTGGAACTTTCTAAAATTATTCTTTTCATTATTTGCTAAAGAGGGGAGAAATTACTATTATTATTTAGACTTGTTGTTTTATGCAATTACTATGTCAATGGGGTTTTTACCCAATTCTCATCGGATTTATATGTATTATTATATATATTATAAACTTGGTGAAGAGTCCCAAAGAAGATTCTTATTCGATGAAATATTTTCAGAAAGACGTGAAATAAACTAGTAATTATTGTCACGCTATTTTCTTTTCATTAATTATTGTTATCTTGTGTAATAAGTCTCTTTTGAACCATTAAGATTCTGATAATGATAAAAACATTAAATATACAAATAATAGTAAGTACACAGAGAAATATAGTAATTTTGAGAACATGTATGGTTTGTATTTAAGTCCTTAATTTCATGTTTTACGAAGGAATTGAACAGACTCGATTTTCGATTTAGTTCTTAGAAATTCAATATTAAACAAAAAAGCTTTATTGACAGATTTTTCTTCGATCTCTTAATAAACAGAATTGGTCTTATAAATTCAAAGAATGTTTTCTTTCTTCTCAATGTAAAAGTAAGAATGTTTTCAATTATATTTAGACCTTTTGTTTAAAATTACGTATTGTTTGCGTGTTTCATTGATTGTTATTTTAACGACTCATTTCCGTAAAAGGTTTCCGGTTTCAATTGTCGGTGAAAAGCTGAGAGCTTATTGATGTTTATTGACTTGCGAATATCCGAAATCCATACAATGCTTTTTTTGAAAATCGAGTTTACAAACAATTGCTTTTATTATCGTCACATTGGTTGAAGCTCTTATTACCGTTTTGTCTCAACATTATGTGTGTATCGGTCTGTGAGTTTGAGAGTGCGCGCGCGACTAAGCCCTTGCTTGTCTGTGTGAGTGTGTGTATGAATCCTTTGAATTCATTTGGTTGATTGGTAGGTTCGAGAAAAACTGTATTCCCCATTCTATCGGTTGTGTATCAAGCAGTGGGATTAATAGTAAATACACGTCATAAAATGTGCTTTTTCTAACAACGATGTGGTTTTTACTGCGATTTTTAATCTTTACACACGGCAGTGTGTCACCCAAGTTCGGTAAAGAACTGGGCGACAAATGGCAGCTATGATTTAAGGAAGTGCTATGGATCTTGGCACGTTCCGATCTCAACTCTTTTATCGGCGACGCCAACAACCCCGAACGTCATTTTTAACGAACTTGGCCGCTTTTTAAGATGCGTGTTTTTGTAAGTATCTTTCTTACTCGTGCTTGGTTCAGTCATTGATATTACTAAACATAAAACAGAACGCAGTTGGATTTAAGACCTTATGTATAAATAGCTAAATAAACGAATCAAATTATATATTATACAGTTTTCGGCAACCTAACTATGGAACTATGGAAACCCAACTCACACTAAGCCGAGAACTTCAAGATGTTGTTAGTTACTGTCACTACGCTAGTGGGCCTGTGATGGCTTGATGATGAAGTGTAACAATGAAAGCTAAATCAAATTAAAGTAATTACCACGCTGTACGATTAACAAAGCTTTTAAATTACAGAATGACCTCAAAACTTCCGTTGAGGGTAAAAGTTTCTATAGTCAAAAGTACTATCTTATTAAGTAGCACTGTCCGATGGCAATGCCATTCGTACGCCCTAGAGACCACCCTCAAAACCAGAGCCGTTTCCTGTTTGATTCGAATTGGTTCAAGAGTACGGTTATAAAATTGAGTATGAAACGAAAACAAAATCAAATTGAACTCATTGTCAGGAATAAGGACCTCGAATGCTATACTATGAACAAAGCTATCACATAAATTACGCAAGGACCTCAACAACTTTAGTGAGAGGCAAAAGTTTCTTTAGTCAAAAGTGCTATCTAGTTAAAGTGTCACTGTCCGATGGTAATGCGTTCGAGCGCCCTAGAGACAACCCTTAAATGCGGAGGTCCAGAAATATTGGAGATTGAACCTTCCGCAGTATAATATATTTTGATAAATGCACCGTTTCTACAGCATATTTATTATGTTGACCGATCTGCTTCCATCGCCGAGATCCTTGATATGAGATTGTGTTTTTTTAACTCACACCAAAAAGACAAGGGTACGATAAATAGATAGATAGCATTTGTCTCTCGGTCTTTGGGTCTGTGTCCAAACGAATTTTATTGCGTTTATTGTTTAAAAATGTTTAGTTAATATGATATAGTTCTTAAACAAAGACGTCGTCTCGTCAGGATTTCAAATCACCCTATCAAACAGAAAGGCCAGTTCATGGCAAATGGCTTATACATTTTTTGCGTAGGATGTATCAATGTAGATTTGTAGAAAATAGTTGTTGTGTTGCTAGTCTTTGAGGACTATATTATAACGCTTTGTATCTTAGAGAACTAACATTCACATGCAAACAAGAGATATTGAATTATAATTGTCGAGTGTGAATAGAGAATAGAGTATTTAGTATTCCTATTATCATACATAGGCAAAATATTCCAGATATTGTTCCTTATCATATTACAAATTGTAAGATTTGGAACTAACTTTTCTTTTAACCTAAGCGTACGTTTAAGCTACGCCAAACATTTAAAGTCGCAGTTTCTACGGTTCTTGATGCGACCCACAGGACCATAAATGACAGGTTGTATTTTTTCATGATAAAATCAGGATTGCTTTTGTAGAAACGTGACACGGTTTATGTAGCAGCTTAGCATCGCCAAATACCTTTAAGAACTCCGTCTCGATGCTTATTTTCTGTATTTGCTCTGAGAAAACATGGTTTACGCTGGATATATGTGGACTTCGTTTTATACAGGTTATTTTAAAATTCATTTTATGTATACGATAAAGGATTTTTGGAGAAAGTATAATAATATATAGATTTTTTAACTGTATTTTGTATGTGTATGTGTGTATGTATGTTGTTATAGTATTCTTGAAGTAGGTACTCTTTTGTATTTGGGTGATGATATTATTATTATAAAATTTATATAGTATAATATTAAGTTTGTCCGGGAAATTTAATCTTTTCCAGCTCTTCCGGCTCTTAAACAATCCAAAAGGCTGTGTTTTTCATGAATATTTTAATCAACTTCCTTACAATTACATATCACGAGTCACTGTTATGGAAAGAAAAATCTTACAAAACAGAGTGATGATGGCAGTTTTACTTGCGTGATATTGTTTTCATTATGAAACTTAATCTGAGTCTAGGTGGCACTCAACTAAAAAAAATACGGTACGTTCTACATGAAAATAACGTCCTACGAAGCTTCTGTTAGATCCCTCCATTTACATCACAAGATTTAGATTTTACTTCCTCTTCTCCCTATGCATGGGTGGAAGTCGCTCGTACGTGCTTAACTTGTAGGCAGAAAATGGATCTGACTTTTCACGCGAATGATTCACCCTAATCATAAATTTATTAAGACAGATCCACAGTGTGCTGTACACGTCATTAAATTATAATATCGCGATACGACTTCTGTCAGTTCCTTTAAAAACTAGCCCAAACGAGAAACTTTTAAATTATTCAGATTTCAATTTATGTTGCCGCTAAGTGACATGACACCGTACGGGTACCTGTCAGGCACTCAATTTTAATTATAACACAATTTACCGAAGGGGTTCAGCATAACTGGTAGAGAGTGCCACTCACTAGCTGTATCATCGGCCTGATAAATCATTGCGTACATAAATAGAAGGATGTTCTGATTGACTGATTGACCGACCCATTAACGCGTAAAGTCAAGCCACTAGACCTGAAAAGCTGATATTTTGAAATCGTATTTTGCTGCTAGTTTAATACAGAAATTGCACGACAATATTACTTTATATGCGAAAGTATAACAAGTAACAAGGAAGGAAATGTGATACACAACATTAAAAATAAGATGTATTGGAATTAAATCAATCACTTATACTTATACCCTTATACTCTTTGTTACCCATATTCTATGCTTGTAATTATAAGATCAAATATCCAATAAGAAAGTTACGGTCAGTTTGATTTTATATTATTAGTTTACCTTTTAATGTAATTAGGTACACTTAAATTCTGCCATGGATTTTACTTTTTTCAGATGTACCTACTAGTAGGCAAATTTTGTATAGGCTACGTTCGGTCCTTAGGGTAGTGACATGCCGACTTTCACTCAATTTGACTACTAGTTTATAAAATTGACCCTTTTTGTAACAGAGGTGAAAATTCTAAAGATGCCCAATTTTCTTAATAGAGAGACCGTTTTTGTCAGGTTTTTAATATGTAGGTGTATGTATATGGGGAGGCAAGATCTCTAGAAAACCGGTGTCTACCTTGCTTAAAGCTCATTGAACAAATCTTAAACAGTTTCGTATGATTTTCTGTTACGAGAAAACAATCTAAAAACCTCTGGAGATAAGATTATATATAATGCTAGAATTAAATATTTAAACATAAACAAAGTTTTTTAAGATAGACACTCGAGCAATGATATAGTGGACGAAGGAGACAACTAATAGGTAGTAGAAGGTACACTTACTCAGAGCTCGATCACCTCTGTCCACGCAACTGCGTGACCATCTTCGAATAGAGCCAATCTACATACAAATTACGAACGAAACTATTACTATATAAACGAATGAATGTGTCTAACAACTAATAATAAACATAATATCTTAATCAATAACAGGATTAACTTACAGTAATAGTCTTAACCTTAACACCTAAAGTCGTTTTACTGACGAAAACATTTTTTTTTATTAATAAATAATAGTAAAGTTCTTACAGTCCAATTTGAAGTTGCTTAAAGGTGTTCATCAACAGCTGGTCTACCCTACATTCAGGAGGCACCTGAAAATTACAAAAAATAAATGTTACCCAATATTGCCCAAAAAGTGGTCTCTACTGTAATTCGAGTACTCCATCTATCTTATCTCCGGACAAAAGGGTTTAGCGATGTCACGATTGTAGAAGGCGTAAATGTCTGGCGCCACTCAGTCAAGGTCGAGGGTTTGTCCCTGTCACATACACGTGTGTGCATAGCGTCAGATAAGTCGAAGGACGCTAGGGGCGACATATAGAGGACATACGGTATCTTCGTTGACATGGTACCCTGCTATTTTATCCTGTTTAGGAATATGTAGAATAATGTCTAAAACGATTTCTCTAGATTTTTGCGTTTTAACACTACTCATACCTACGCCATAGTTTGAACTTTTTAAAAAGTAATAATAATAAACTGCTCGCACAAATGCAATACACAAATCGTATAAATACTGAATCCTATTATTACCTATTAAATACATTTGACACCCATATTATCCATTATATGTAGACGGTTGACTTAGGAAGCCAAACTGCAAGGAAATCCGTAAATATAAATTCGCCCGAATTTATTCACGCAAAATGAATTAAATAGGAAAAATTGCTTCGTAGGCATTAAATTAGTTCTGGTAAAAGATAATTATTTTAACCGGAGATAGCTCTAGGAGAGGAAATCGAATCACTTTGTATTGCTCGCAGTTTATTTATTTATTTATTTATTTTATTGTACACGCAGGGATTTTTGAAAGTTGACATAAAAGTTCGTTGACATTCAATTAGAACTTTAATAAACATATTTTGTTGTTCTTAAGTAATTTAAAGATAGGTAGGTACCCAATTGAATACATTTTGTGGAAGTCTTTGGATTCAAAACTAAGGTAGGTAGGTACTATTAGTAAACCATATTTCATTCGGAAATAGTGGTTTGTAATAAAAAAGAAAACTTTATTTGCATGAAAATGGAGTGAAACTTGAGTCCGGAACATTTAAAATTTAACGAAAACAAACTTTGCAAAAGTTTTTCTGTTCCAAGCAGATTACACATTAAAACTAGCCAAGTGCGTGTCGGTCTACGAAAAGAGTAGAGTTTCGATGTCTATATTATATTACAGTATTAGCTTTGTAACCAGAAAACTTGCGAATGCGAATGTTCATACACGTTTACAAGTTCGTAGCATTTCCATTCGAGACTAATTCTTTTTTTTTTTCATGAGAATAGCAAACGGGTCCAAATTCGTCTCATTTTGTTTTTCGACTGACTAAACTAACTTGTAGGTACTTGCTTCTTGTAACATAGTACATATTATATACGCTGTTATTTCTTACAAGACTCCTCCTCCTAACTTGATAAACTAAAATAATCAATGCAGTTATGGAAACAATAATTATACAGTCACATTAAACATAATGTCTACTAGCATAATGCTAAAGATATAAAAAAATACAAAAATTCGTTGCTGGCGCATAATCGTGTTTTCAATCTCCTGATAAACTGAGTTTTTGAGTTACGATCTTCTGCGATTCGTGGGTTGAATAAATAACTAACTGAGAGCATGTCGGATTCTGCTTAGTATAGAATAAAACTTTTATGCCACATAATGGTGACGCCCGGCACATTTGCTCTCGTGGATGTAATGAATTTGAAAACTTTCAAATAGGATTCACAACATTTTAATTGAGAGTTAACGCTGTGGGCAAAGACGTATAATTATTATTAACTAGTAGTGGTCAGGGGTAAAACGGGTATTTAGAAAGTTTCTGGTTCAATTCGTAATGAAATAGTAGGAACATTACTTTGGGTTAATACACGCATTTTATACGTATTTTACCTAGAATGTAAATCATTAATCATTAAATCATTTGCTTTGAATAAGGATTACAGGGAGGTTGGTAGGTCAATGCAGACCTACAGAAGACCTACAGAAGTATTTTTTTTAAATATCTTTGTTACTTTATCAAGAGTTTTTACCGATTTCTTATTATCACGCTTTGACTAGGACTGGGATCAACAGATCAGATAGATACAAAAAAAACATAAAAAAATACAACACATTAAATAATAAAATGACATGACTAAACCTATAATAACTATAACTTTATATTTGATGAGGTCATTTGTATACTTATTAGCAAAGTTGAAATTGTGTTGTGAAATTTTTGTGTTCTTTCATAGATCTGAAATATTCTTTGTTTATTTTTATATGAAGATAGTAGGTACTAGGCCTACTTCGTGGATAATAAAATTTACTGTCCTTAGTAGAGGTCTGGCTTTGACATTGTAACCAGTATCTTCCTCGTCGTACATTTTCTTCAACCCTTTTTTACGACCTTTGTTCCTTGTTCTTTCTGAAACAGCATAATTAATCTTACATATTATATTATACAATGAAAGAGCTTAACGGTATGTGAAGAGACGTTAGATAGATGCATGACGGGCCGACACTTGTGTCGTGGAGTGGTCGGGCTTGGGGCGTGACTGTCACGGTGGTAGCTTGGCCCCATCTAACGATCGTGAGACAGCGAATACAGCTGGACCAACTAGACCCAGTTCCTCAAGAACGGCATATACCTACAGTTTTCCGAGAGCTATGAGTTTGTGGCGCTTTCAGTGTAAGCATTGTGTCTAAAGTCGGCTGACATGAGATCGTGTAAGAAAGATGTTTTTGGTGAACGAAAAGCTTATATATAGAACAACACTTTACATTTTACAATTTCCTTATTAGAATAAATGAGTAACTAACTTAAGTTAAACTAAAATACAAAAACTAAGGCGGGATACTTAGGCAGCCAAGGTTTTCAATATTATGCCACATGTGGGAGTTTTGGACGGCATATTTCATAATTATAATTTTACTAGGTATATCTTTTGTAAATTCTTGTCTGTTAGTATAATCTTTGCAATAATTTAAATATTATGAACCTATAGATACGAACCGTTTTTTCTTTAGAAATGGCTTTTAGATACCATTATTTTTCAATTGGCGCATTTATCGTCACTTGGAATCGTTCGAGGCTACGACAGGGAAAGTAAGAACGCACATAAATCAGCCCTGAGTTTGGAAAGGATAAAATCAATAGCCGCGAGAAATCGGCTTCAAGGCCTAACTCTTATTGTCATCGGGAAAGAAATAACTTTTTTATCGAAAATATGAAAAATATTATGCCGTACAATCCAAATATGCGGTCCAAAAAGCACTTTATATAACAAACTTTTGTTTTTATTAACGAGAAGATTTAGAAAACTTGACAGTTAGAATTAAAATATTGGGATTTTTGGAACTTTATTGCTAGGCAGACTTTGTCCGCGACTCCGCCTGCGTAAAATTCATGTTTCTATATGAACTTTCATCATCATTTCATTATAAAAAAAAGCCTTTGTTCTTTTCCGCGGTTCAAACTATCTTCAAACCTCCTAAGAATCGAATTGAATAGTGGAATTGATATTTACCTCTCCTGTTAAACTAAATAGATAGGTATTTATACCATGAATGTAACGGGTATCTCAAAGTAGGATTCCAATAACGGCGAACCTCATAGTGGATGGCCCTATTCATAGATACTATTATACCTACGCAAAGGAAGGTTTAATGCTAGATAGGCATGAATATTAAATAACGTTGAGACATTCTCTAATGACTTTTTGCTGAACCCTGGTGCTTAATAATCAACCGAGGAGGAAATATCTAACAATTTTGGTAGGGGTGACTCCCGAATCTTTTGTTCTTGCAAGATAATAGCAGATTTATATGGTTCTTCATCACGCGATATGATATCGTCGAATAGCTAGATTGAGAGTACCTAAGTACATTTTCACATTAATTAAATACACTCAGAATTAAAAGAAGACCTATATAGAGAAGGAGGTAAATGGAAATCACAATGGAATTGATCAAGTTACATTTATT
>DWMR01000679.1:0-11487 GCA_018245355.1 Dalla costala
CGTTAAAGTCCTCTCTTACCCAAAGGTTGTCTGGAAGAGATCGCTATCAGCGATAAGACCGCCTTTTGCATACTCAACGTTATTTAATCTCGTCATTTTACGTATATTTTTCCTATGGTGTGCGCCTTTTGACTCAACGTTATTTAATCACGTCATTTTACGTATATTTTTCCTATGGTGTATGGTATCAATAAAGTATATTTGTATTGTATTGTATGTCTAGGGGATAACCAGGGGACTGAATGAGCCATATTAACACAATGCGATAGGCATCAGTCACGCAAAATAATAGCTTATTTTCCAGAAAGGTGTGCTGGAATCAGAAGTGGGATAAACTCTATTTTAGTTCTTTCAGTACATGACTACCACACTTCTAGAAAGTTTAACTCAAATCAGAAGTTGGGTAAATATAAAAATAGGATAAAAATTGATTGGAACGAAGTTCTTTTACATTAGGATAAACTGGCAGAAATCGTCACGCGTTATACGATCTCTCCCTCTCTTTCTCTGTCTCTTTCTATTATATACGTTGTGTGTGTGTGTTCGTGCGAATATATAGGTATAGTAAAATAAGCGATAAATGTTCTTAATTTTTTATTCTAAATAAAATATTTTGCAAGAAAGTTAATATAAATATTGATATATCGTTTATCGATACTTCGTTCCTACCGGGATCCCGAGATCCAAGCGTAATGTTTTTTAATTTCACTTATGTCACTGGTTAGGTTAGGTTAGGTTAGAAATTTAATTGTTCAAACGCAATTCAAGTCAGGTAGACTTGAATTGCGTTTGAAGAATTCAATTTCACTCGCTTCTAAGTAAAGGAAATTTGAGATTCACAATTTGCACAAAGGCGTGCATTGGTGCTGTGCTAGCGTGGACCTTAAGCGTATGGTCTTACCTTTACTCTTCTTATATTGAGAGGAGTTTGATGATGATCCAACAACCACTTTATACAAGGTGGCATTGCTTCTTTATATTCACGTCATATATGCACACTTTATATTTCTATTTTTATGCTGCTTTGTGATTGACAATGTCTTATCTGTTCTTTGATTTCCTTTCCTCGTGACTAATTTTATACTTTCTTTTGTTTGTTATTGCTAGATTTAACGTTATTTATTTTAAATTGATGCTTTTTTTCTATTTTAATGCACTATTCTACTTTGAGTTGTATTTATTGAGATTGATATGTGAATTATATTGACTTTTTACCTATATTCATTCGGTATTTTCAACACAATAGTTTCTGGTCATTTGCAAAACTTACCGGAACGTGCGGATAGGATAAGTGCCATTTTCCGGCAATTTGAAAAAGTACCATCGAACTAATGTTGGTTGTAGTATGAACCATACATCCTTTTTCAAGTTTTGATTTAAATGTTAAGTTTATTTCAGTGTTATTACAATTGATATAAATATCAATCTCAGTAGTAAATTTTGCCGCAATCTGTAATTGACTCGGGCACTCCGGGCTACTGCTAATTTTTTATTATTTATTCTTTTCTCGGCTGCACATTTTTTTTCACGCATATCTCTTCATGCATTTCACTTCTTGCTAGATTCCGCTGTCTCACTGCAATTTTTCATTCTATCATGATACCTGTCTTTTGCTTTCTAATTTTATTTCTCTGCAATTTCTTCTTTTGCCTTTTTTTATGTTTTTTTTTATGATTTTGATTTGATTTTTATGTTTTACTTAAGATTGCTCACATGCCAAATATTTTGTAATGCAGTATTTTCAGATGTTATTATAATATTTACGCTAAATTAAATAAGCTATTTGATTTCGTTTTAATATTATGTGTATTAAATTTTCAAACAAAATGATGACTCATCATATAATCTCAAATGATAAGTTTAGCATCGAAATTTTAACACGTTTTTCTGTCAAAATAATTGTTAATTTATATTATCTAGAAGAAATTGCTCATTAAACTTATTAGCATTAAACATTTTGCCAGGAAATAGACAGGAGAAAATATTTATGTAGTTTTGTAAATTGGTACAGCTATTTTCCGAGGCATGAGGTAAAATTTCCCGAGGATGTAGATATTTATGCCATATCATGTTGATATTGCGATGGCCCCTATATGTTTACTTTACGTTTACAAAAACTTTATGGATATTCACAAAGATACCTCAGAAAATAGTTTACCTTTTTACAAAACTACGCAAATTTATCCCGATATTAATATCTACCACCAGCGAATTATTTCTCCCGACATTATAATAACCCCCAAAGTAACGCCAATATTCCTCCATACCAAGTAATATTTATCAACTCCCGTTTTTGACAAACCTGCATATATCCAACAGATAAATAAATACCTACAGACTTACAACTCGTGTTTAACGTCTCCTCAAACCCCCATCGTCACCGCCATTAAACCGTTGCGTGAACAAAAATGCCCTTGCAGCCTTTACCCGGAGCGCGCGAAGTACCCCTGGGTGGGGTGCGCCGCCCTCGCCGAAGGAAAGGGTGACGAGCGGGTCGCGCACGGCTCCGAGCTCTTCATGGCCGCGGACTCCAAGATGATCACCATCGGAGGGGGGTGCGTAACCTAACCAACCTAACCTATCTTGCAGCCTGCATCCAGTGAGAGCGAAGTACCCCTGGGTGGGGTGCTTGATAGACGACAAGGGTGTGGAAGATGGGGACGCGAAGACGACTCACGCCAATTCTCTGTTCATGGCCGCGGATAACACCATGATCACCGTTGGAGGGGGGTGCGTACCAAACCAACATAGCCTATTGCAGTTTGCATCCAATTAGGGCCAAGTACGCCTGGGGAGCTAGATGGCAGGGTTCTTGAAGATGGAAACCACCTCCAAATAGGACTAGTACTCAGCAGGTAGACTGGAGTCCTTTTTAACCCCTGGAATGTGCTGTGGTCATATCTAGGCGAAACACGATTGATTTTCTATTGTGTCTACGATTGCAGCATTCAAAGGTTTAAAGGTATTTTTTTCATAATATACACAGACAAACAGGCATACCGGCCACCTGATAGTAAGTAATCTCTGTAGTCTATGGACATGTGCAATACCAGATATATCACCGGTGCATTGCCAGGCTTGCAGAACGTTTTACTTGAAGCACCTCCATATTGTAGCTGTGCGGAAATACCACAGACAGTAATATTGTATATTATTTCGTTACAGGGATGGTCAAGCGATATGGATGGATGAGAACATAAGATTTGGCAAGACGGACCGTTGCTCCACATTCAACAACCCGCCGCTGTGCCCTTCAGGGGACTTTGAAATCCGGGTCCTGGAGGTCTATGGGTTCTCCGGGGCCTAGAAATTCCCGCGGGAATCGAAATTTGCTTGTGCTGACAGAAGGATCATTTAGCTGTTCGATCTCAGCCGACCGCGATGCAATAACTGATTCGTTTAAGACAGAATGCATCGATGAAGCAATGTACCGGTTAGACCGATAAGATAATTGGAGCTGTAGGCAGCGCAACGATTTACTACAATTTGATTTATCGACGTATCGATAATTATTTATTATAATAAAGGGAAATTTAATCTAGATGCTAATATCCGACTGTCTCGTGATGATATTCTAAGGACGAGTTATCAATGTATCGATATCAACAATCGCCGTATTCTTTTCTACTTAACATCAATTTGTTTATGTCAACTGATTCTCAAACGAGTAAGTTGATAGTGACAGCTCATCGACGATTAAAAGTTAATCGATTATTTGTTGGATTTCTATCATGCGAGATTGTAGAAAGCACGATATCTCATTTGACCATTTGATGTTGGCGGCTGCGAAAATGTCAAGAGATTACTCGAGCATCGAGTACTGATCGATATCTACCGAGTCTGTCGGCGTGTATCGATGTTTCTCCGCCTTGGCTCGCCTCGGACGATGTACGGAGTGATAATCTCGTGTCCCCGAGTGATGTGATGTGATGTGTTGTGATCGCTTCGCCTGTGAAGCGCGCGGTGTTCGTGAATCGATGTGAGAGCGTTTTCAGGTTTCGCATCTTCGCTCGCACATTGTTACATTTAGCTAGATAGATAGATAGATAGAAAGAATACTCCTTATTGTACACACGAAGTAATTAATAGCAACGTCAGATTACTACAGAAGACAGTACAAATCTTATCGCTAACGGCGATCTCTTCTAGACAACCTTTGGGTAGAGGACAGAATAAAAGAAGAGCCATTTACAATTATCAAGTCTCAGTAAGCTTTTGAAAATACTGCATATAAATATTAAATCATTCAATGCATTCAAAATAGCGAGAACCGTTTTCGCTATTTGTCCCTTTAAAAATTAAACATGTCCTCAATTTTACTGTCATTGAAGTTGGTAGAACAATGCTTCAAATCATTGACATTATTAGAATGTGCGAGCGAGACGCATGCGAAACGTATAAACGCGCTTAACAGTTTCCTATTTGTTTTATGAATCAATACTGCCTTCAAATCTTCGTGAAATCGTAAAAGAAAATTATTAATGGCATCGAATCGGATTTTGTATGTATTATACGATTGTATACGGTATTCGGATACTCGATTTTGTACTGATCGGTAAAAGCTATACAAATATGTATCGGACATTTGAAATGAAATTCAGTATTATTTATTGTGGAGGCTAAATTGTGTGGGTGTTCGTATCGTTTGAGGATATTGTAAGGTACTATGATTTTATTTAGTTTCATTCGTATATTTATTGTTTGATAATATACGTTAGGGTTACATACGGATTCACTAACATCGCGTTGTATGAATTATACGCTTAGTTAAACCTTCCGTTAGGGAGCGACGGAATCATGCATGCATTGTTTTTCCTTAAATGTGTAATCTTTATTCATATTTGTAAGTTTTGTCGGCCACAATTTCGCTGCATGCTAGTGACATATCCATAGATTGCTTGTAATCGTGTTAATACGGCAACACACGTGTAAGACGTTGCCATTTTATGAATTCGACGATTTCTACTATCTAGTGGTAAATCAATCCGAAAAAATCACGGTGATCATAGTATATTTATTTTTATCTATCATGTTTTAATTTAATTTATTCGTCCATCGACTCTCCAGCGTTTATATTTCGATGGTTTACCGCGGGATTGGCAGGAAATCTTCTTAGCTACTGTCGCCGTCAAAACTGACTGTAAATATATTCCTCCTACATTGATCCTACTGTATGTGTGTACCCCGTAGATTAATATAAACGGCAGTCCGTTCGAGAACAACGAAAAACGGGGAACCTAGGTTGTTTTAATGTTATATGATACATATAATGGTTTTATATGTCCGCGTGTAAGTACAAATTGAATGTCGTAGCTACCTACCCTCGGAATACGCTTACGTGAAAGCAATATGTTGGTAAATCAACTCTTGAAGTTTGACAACGGAGAATGTCAATATAAATACAACCTGCTAAGATTATAAGGACATTGGAAAAATATTATATTGGATATTCATAAAAACATATCAAATATCTGACCAGATTCATATACCTTCTAGGTCATTCAGTGTTGTCAAACTTCAAGTAGTATATATTTAATGGGGCCTAAATTAATAGTGATGGAAGCTTGTGACGTGAACATTCCAGTGAAAGAAGAAGGTTTACCCACTCGGTCACAAGAAATAGATGGAAGCTAGCCTCTATTTAAATGGGCATAAGGTTCGGTATATTTCAGCAACGACAGTATTCGGTGTTAATTAGACCCCATCGCTTTAGGCTTGTTATAAATAGTGTATACGCAAACCGTTAGCGCGTGTCTTTGCTCACAATGATGTACCAAAGATGTTAATGATAATTTTTATAGTACTACATTATTGATGCGGACGTTTGAAGATATTAAAATTGAGTGAAAATGCTTGAATTAAAATATAGTTCTTGCTTCAAACAGTATACGATATGTGCTACTAAATTTTGGGGAGAAAGAGACGTAATTATGCTGTGCAGTAATTGATATGGCTTGTGCATCACCTCACTTGAGTTCTGGTTACGCTGCAAATAGCAAGGAAATTATTATTATCTCGGCACATTTATCCAACGATTCACTTATGAAAGGCAAAATTATATCTATTATTTTAAATAACAACTTTTACAAAGTACCTAAACTGAACACAAGATTCATACAAATGTATATCTGTTTATGTATCAAAAGTATGCCTAATATTATATGTTTTTAAAGCAGGCATTATTTTGACAGAAACTGTTCTATTCTATTTTCAAACGTTCGCAATAAATAGTATTAAATTGGGGTTGCTACTGTTCATTAATGTTATGTTATGTTAAGATATTTTTATTACCACGAAATGTAATGTATTTATCATAAACACTCGCTGATATAATTTTAAATATATGTTTTTTATTTGAAGATGATTTATTAATAAATCGAACAACCCATATTATAGTAACCCCAAAATAACTGCGCTTGGGTCGACATCACGTACGACGCAAGATATTATTGTACACATATTTGGAAGGAAATGTGCCAAAAATGGACCATTCGAATACAAAATGGCGTCAACGGTTTTGTGTAAATGATTCACTTTCTCGTAATATTGTTAGCGTTTACACTCGGTGTGTAGCTCTGTGTATTTTCATCGTAAATTTGACGAAACGTAAGTGTATTTTTGATCTTTGAGCTTGTTTTTGCGAGCATTTTTAAAGCTTAGTGGATATAACGCTTCAATGTTGCCACTTTTTAAAAATAAAGACAGCTATTAGTATACCTACTGCAGATGCCGCTAAAATTAATTTGTCGCGTTTAGAAAAATGCTCTTGAAAACAAGCCGAGAAATTTTTCGCAATGTAAGTAGGTACGTGTGTTCGTAATTTTTCGCAATTACTAAATGTAATTCTCTGATATTTATATATCAAACTGAAATATTAATGTTCTGTCGTTGTGTAGATGGGTGTTAACATATCCCTGGAGTACAAATGGGCTTACTTTGTTTTGTATAGAGCGCATAGATGGAAGCTGATTGTCGAAAACTGCCCCGATGGCATAAAATCAGCACGACTTATACGACACCGTTTTCGTTCTAACGGAAATCAGCGTTCATTTATCGCAACGCAGCTTGTTTTGTCTGCGATCGTGTAAATATTATTTTATCACCTCTGCCCATCGACTGTTTCCAACTGAGTGCAGCTGTGGACAACCTTATGTCTCAAAATGCAATCGCACAATATGGAGTGTAAAGTAATAAAATTGTCGCACGTCAATTTTCTCTAGTCATACCGCTGACCTGTAATGGTCTTTGTTAACGTAAAATGGTGGTTTGTACAGCTCGTTATCTCAACCTAGAATACTACTGTTCACAAACTGTTCTCTGTTATCAGAACTCGCTGGGATACCCCGGCTTATGTTACGTATATTTGTATATTAAGTATATTAACGTGTTCGCTAGAACTAGCTGGCACTCTGGAACGCCGTCGATGGGCCGAGGGGCGAACTTAACGAAAATGAAGTTTAACAAGGTACTACATACGACGTTATTAATTATCAAAAGCCTAAGACTTGTTTTTAAATTCAGATTATTTATGTAATTTATTGAGTAGGTATTATATTGTATATTGTGTTATCTCTGCGGTCGGCGGCCGGTCACATGTTGTTTTAAGTATACTATAGTATTCGCTCGCTCAGTTATTTGAGCCTTGCGTTGGCAACACTGACGCCGATTTGACGTGAAGCGGTCAGTGTTGCCAATTTATGACGCCCGTGCGTTCTTATTTTAAGTTTTCGGTTGTTCCCGCCGGCCGCCGGAGGCGCCACTCGCGATACGTTGCTGTTAGCCATTTGTCGTTGATCAGTGTAAAGTCTAGTCTTTATCCTGTTTTTATTCTTTAACGATACATTATAAATATTTACGAAATGATATTTTAAGTTGTGCGTTCACGCCCCGGTCGGTCGGGGCTCTAGGCTCGTGTTTATTTAGCGTTAAGTACATTTGATGTAAATTATACAGTTATTAATCTCTATTCTCCCTTTCAGTATTGTGGTGTACGTTTTTTCATGTGAGGAGCGCAGCGCGGCGCACGCGCTCGTTCGTTGCGATGTACTGTTACATTCGAATAGTTTTAGTCGCCCCGCGGCGGTGTAAAACTCGTTTATGGTAATGTAAATGTTGCTTTATAATGTCTACAAAATATATAATCCTATATAAATGACGTTATTTTATTTCTATATCACTCCCTATGCACACTAAATTAATTTTAAGAAATGATGATTGCAAAATAAAATTAACACTTATACTCGACGGGCAGTATCACTAAGCAGAGGGATTGACAGAAAATTGGAATTGGATATACATTATATGTGATTGATACAACAGCTAAACTTCTTTTTTACTAAAGTTAATTGAAAGCTGGTATGATTTGGACATAAAAAATATTATTTAATTCGTTATTAGTAAATGGATTCAACAGTCACAGCAGTCCTAGGTCAGATGTCACTTTCAAACAAATGAAAATATTTTTACTTGCAAAAATTTGAACCAAATTTCATTGCATTAAATATCTGCTTTAACAGAACATCTTGAGGAAACCTGCATACCTGAGTTCCCCATAATGTTCCATGCTCAGTAGTGGGTCAATGATGGAATTTGATAATGATACATACCGATAGCTGATTACAAAAATTAAACACATTCAATTGAAAAAGAATACATCTTGTCTATTAATTATATTCACAATATGATTTGAAACAATTCATCTATATTACATTAGTGTGTTATCATCAGCAATCTTTTATCCTAGTTCTGTAATAAGACAGCCTTTCCGTAACAGCTGTTACCAAGTTGGGTTCCAAAACTGATATCACAACTTCATCCAAATTACTGTTAATTTGTGCCAATGCTTTTGCAAGGTTCTCGTCTGAACACTTTTCTAAGTAGACACATATCAATAAACATAATGGTGTTCTCAGTTTACCGGCAAATGCTTTCAATTCATCATTCTCATTTTCCTCAAATTTAGATGAATCATTTTTATTAAAGTCGTCCATTGCATTAAGGGCCTTCCACATGTTGTAACTGGGAGTGAAGTATTTGTCTGGCTCCGAGGTAGCACTCATTTGAAGAACTTTCACTATAGTTACTGTTGAATCTACAATATCAACCAAATCCATGTCTACTTCTTTTTGGGTGACTATTTTTCTTTCATAATAATTTAATACTGCCATGACCATTAAGGCTACCTCCTCTATATTATCATTGCTGATGTCTAATTTTTTATCAAAACCAACCAAGTTTAAGGTGATCTGTAGGCTAATGATGAAGACTCTTTCAGTTTCATTCTTGTCACACATATCTTCTTGTTTTGCCGTTACCTCTGAAAATGCTACGGTCAACGACTCCAGGGCATCGACAGTGACAAAGTGTCCAAAGAAGTTGGACCTTGTTTTATTAGTATTGCAGTAAGAACAAATGGTATTAAAGTTTTCTAATGCTGTAACAAGCAGGTCTTTTTTTGATGAATTCTTAAGAATGAAGTACAAAGCATTTGAGTAGCCAACTTTAATAAATAAATCTGTCCAAGCGGCGACGTCGTCTTCGGATGCGAGAAACAAACATGAATTTATTAGCCGTAGCACCTGTATTAGAACAAGACTGTCATCAGATTTAATGTATTCTATTAAAAATGATACAAATGTGTCCATTTTAAGAAGACATTCGACAGCTTCTTTTTGGCAGCACATATTGCCTATAATGCCAACCAGAATCTCTATAATACGTGGGATCTCAACAGTCGGTAACGCAAAATTCAATAGCTTCAATAATTCATGCTTCTGTAAGAAAAGGACCACATCCCGCTCCGCTGTCATGTCCCAGAGCGTGCATAGGTCCTCTTCGAATGTTTTTTCTTGCACTTCTTCCTTCAATAAATCCAAGTTGGCTAGCTTCAATAGAATCTTAAGCACAAATCTCTCGCTATACGCTGTGTCGCCAATTACATCGCCCGTAAGTTGAGGCTCGTCCGGTTGTTCTTCAAGAGGTTTCATTTTGTTAATGGTTACTGGCCTCTTATAAATTACTTTGGTGTTATGTTGATGCTAAAAATAAATAAAACATTCAAGAAATCAATGGGCTAGACTGGAAGGACTGGGACGTTAATTTGTAATTTTGGTTTGTATTGTATTGTCGAACTAACTAACTATAACTAGTCCCAGTCCCAGTTCCTGACAGATAAACCTGATAAACACATAGGATAAACATAACATTAAAATACACTTGGCAATGACAGAATTCGTAGTGATGACCAGATAAGTTTGCGAGTAGCCGAAATTGCAGTTCCTATAAAATAATTATATGGCAATTTAAATCTATCTGTGGCCTAACTGTATTTTTAATCTGCTGCGCAGAGTATCAATATTTTTTTACAATTTTTGTTTGCACTGTCGCCAGTGATGCCGATGCTAGTTAAAATTGCGGCGTGTTAAATCAGAAACACGTGTTGTGCAAAAACCTAGAAACGAACGAGTAAATTGTGCTAACACAACGCTGATTCCGCTGTAGAGGGTTGATAAATCTAGCTACAACAGTACTAAGTAAGTTTAAATGCAATTCATTTAGACTCTTTCTCTGGAAATTATTGTAGCTGTACTAAGTAACATTTTATTCAGATTAAAAATGACTGAAGAAAAAGATGTTGTTCCTGAGACCCCTGTTGTTCCTGCTGTAGAAGACTCGGACGAAAGCAACGGGAAAGAGGAGACGACAGCTGAAGCGCCTGAGGAAGATGCCAGCGAAAAGGAAAACGATGATGATGATGATTCCGATATATACGAACCGATCATTCGTCAAGTCGAGTACTACTTCAGTGAGTATTTCAAGTGGTTTAGCTCGAAAATCAAGTGTCTAATTCTTAAATTTTTGTTATAAATAACTACCTAGTAACGGCGCGGCGGGTCCGCCCGCGTAAGCCTCTTTTCCATACAAACTTTCATCCCCTATTTAATGTTTAGAGGATGTTCTGTAGAAAAAAGATGCCCTTCCCCAGGTTTTATACTATCTCCATATCAAATTTCATTACAATCCGCCTAGCGCTTTGAAAGCGTAACAAACAGACAGACAAGAGTTACTTTTGCGTTACTTTTGAGTTAATTATTATAAGTATGATGCTTTTTCAATGCTTCGAGGGTTTGGCAAGTGTGAACAAAATTATGACTACTTTTTATGACGAGGATCGAAAGGGAAGTGAGGGCTAATTCCTACGTTACTTTTTTCTGAAGTCATACCAAGTCACACCTATTTTTACTGTGGAATAATGGTTCTTTAACAATTATGTGCTGGTCAGAAAGGTTTTGAAGCTGTCTACACTTATGTAAGAGACGACCACCTCAGTCCTCAAGGATAGCAATGCATCTGTAACCAGCTTTGAATAGGACAAATATTTATGGTTACTTTATTGATTTATGATTCATGACCAGTGATCGGAATTAGGTGAGCTAATTTACCTAAAGTTGAACTTTGAACAGAGTCAAAAAAAGTGGAGACTTCCTT
>DWMR01000680.1:0-11486 GCA_018245355.1 Dalla costala
CTGGATTACTATAGTTAGTTACTCCTAGTAGTCTTTCACAAAGTATACTCACGATATTATTATATTCTACGCCAATATTTCGAATCGCGTTAGTACCCGTCGCTTAAACAATTTTGTTCCCCCAACGACTGTTTAAAATCATATGCAAAGAGTAATATTCGTAAAACATTTAGTGTATATAGTTTATTGTAGTGGCTTAGTTAACATATTCACGGGAACTATATCATTTGGAATAAGCCGAAGTAGGTACGAAAAATTTAAAAGTAAATGCCGTTGATAGAAATAAAAAACAATGACCATATTACATCAGATTTTGATTAGTAAAATTCGGGTTACCTTTCTGTGTAAATTACAATAAACAGCGAAAGTATGTCACACCGTGTCTCTCGTTCCACTTGTTATGCATGTGTCGGCGGCTAATATGGTATAATCAGGCAGACTATGTTACGTCTGGCCACATCAACAACTGCGCCATTTGATAATGTTGCTCGATGCTGCTTGTTGTGGGATATGGTGACAAATCTATTTGCCTATAGCTTTGCCTATCAGTTTTCCTATCTGATGATATCTTCAGTAAATCGATCGAAGGACAGTTTTAAAACAACAGAAGTCCTGACTGCTTTGATTGCATAACCATGATCAAGCCGGCTGAAGAAAGCTGAAGAAGACAGAAACGAAATTCTCATTAACTCTATTCTATTTATTTTTGAATTAACTGTACATTTTTAGATATCTTGGTCTGTCTATACGTAAAAGAATATGCATTATGTATGACATAAGATGATTTAATATAATCCTTATGTGTAATCTAAAACGATATGGCTAAGCCAGATCGAGCAAATCAACAGACGATGAGTTTCGAAAGAACTGCCTGATTTTATGGAGGGGGCGGCATTTCATGATGTAGATGTAGTGATGTAGATGTTTCATGATCTAGACATTTTATAATCCGCCGAATTTTACTGTCTGCCACCGACACATACATGAATGATTGGATGATATTGACCCCATTGCCGCGTATGACACGGAGAATGACAAGCCGACGGGTCAAGGTCTGAGGCATCGGCTGTGGCGCTGATTATGCCGATAAAAATGGATTGGCCAATTTAAATTTTATCGAAACCAGTTTTCGGTATAGTTATTTAACGTCACAATCGTTAGGACATAATACTGAAGTGCACTAAATTGGTATGACAATCGAGCAGAAATAAAAGGTGCGTAGGTACATATTGCATTTAAAAAAAAAATTAAAGCAATTTTCCTGTACTTACAATAAATGTAGTTTGTTTTTCGGGAGAATCTCTGGAACTAAATACTTATCCGAGGAAATTAATGAATTTTCCGAAAGACTGTAGTAACATTTGGGAGGAAAGCAAACAGTGGTATTTAAGAAAATCCTGTGAGTTGTAGAACTCAAATAGATATACAACAAAGCCTGCGCATAGTATTATGGCATTCTAAGTACTAAGGTTTGACTTAGGTTTATTAATACTACCGCATCTTCTCATCGTCGCCAAGGGTTGACTGGTAGAGAATGCCTTAAGGCCTGGTCCGCCCATTGTAGAAAATAATAAAGGGTAAATACATAAATAAATAGTCCGAAATATCGATAAACACAGATTAGATGGAATATTAATTCCAATCGTACTAAGTCGCGGGCAACAGTTAGCTAAAATATAATTGCATTTAATATTTTTAAATGTTTTACCTTAAGTAGTTTACCGCTTTAATTTGGTCACAAACCAATCACAAATTTATTTATATATAACGCAAATATATACTTCAGGCATGTTAATGTATTTGCTTAAATAAGTATTTATTATAACTTCTGGTTAAGCTTTTTAAAAAAAAGCATTGTGAGTCCTATAAACCGTCTTTAGTATAAACTTATACACGCGAAAAAATATGTTATGCTAAACAGGTTGCGACTGAATATATGATTCGTTTGGTTTAAAAATGTAGAACATTAGTCTGGCGCGTCTTCTTCAGATTTATACTTTCCGATACCTTATCTTCTTCATACTTTTCTAAACGAATGAAGAATTCCTCGATACCACCGTCAAAACTGCAGGTGTAGACATCATACAGCTTGTGCTGGTAGCAAGGGTAAAGAGTGGGACGGTTATTTTTTTTTGTCATAGGTACTCACTAGTAAATAGTCCTCGAGTCAAAGTATGAGTCCGTTGGTGAAATACAGCGCTACCACACCACCTCCCGTACTATGTAGTATGCGATAAAATTAGGCTTGATGTACTTAATCTTGTAAATAATAATCCCTCCTCTTTCTTGTACACATAAGGCACCGACACACCGAAAGTAAAGGCTTGTGTTTGTATCACTCCTGACGTAAATGATATTATTTTTGTCACCAAATTTAATAAAATGGATTTAAGATAATGTAATAAGAATATTGAGTCGTACGCGGAATGGTGTTTATTGCAGTCAGGGTGCAATCGATTCCAAAATTTTCACAATACTGTAATACTATATTAGCATATAGTATACTATAATTATGTAAGATAATATTATTATAGTGTGTCAATTTATATGTGCTATAGCCAGCTAGCATATGTCATAGGGTAGTATTAATTTAGCCTCGTTTGTACTGAATTTACGATAGGTACATCAAGATGTAAACAATTCGACAATACGTGTCATTCTTATCTTAGGCAGGTAAAAGTATTGTTTTACTTCACATCTGGTCAGCCTACCCGTGTAACACTTGAATTATTTATAAGAATATCAATTGAAAAACAATGTCTGGAATATTCTGATCGGTTAAGAAATCTAATATTACGCGGTATTTTTTGTATGGCTAGCTGGACTACAAAGTAGTAAATATGTATAGTAAAGTTCAATAGAAATTAGCAATCTAGTAAACAAACATATTTAACACGATTATTCCGCAGTCATATACATTTGAGCATCAATCTAGAACATATTCACATTTCACTGAACCTTCCATTGTTGTTAACACTAGTTTTTACTGTTTAAAGATGTTAATTTATTTTTCAAATATTATAACTACAAAGCGTCATAGGAAATCGCGGCGTAACCCAAGGTTTTAATTAGTTTTTATCATTTTTATTTAATGGCTTATTACTGTCAGATAGCCAATCCAATCATTTTCCTCTTTTTACCATTAAACAATTTGCCAACCTAATGTTTGATGAGATATCTAATAATCCACTGAAGTAGAAATTGAACTATCTAAGTGATCCCAACATTTCACTTCGCAAAGTGATTGCAAGGTTGATTGCAATCAATCTCCACATCAAAATCATGTTCGCATCACTACAGACAGACAATCTGGTGTCAATATCAGACAGTCATGTTTGTGTACTAAAATGCTAAATTCAATTGAAAAATACTTTACATCTTGTATTCATCGTAACCTTTGAAAGTGTTTTGTTAGCCAACACCGTATAATCAATCTCGGCTTATGGATTTCATCAGTTTCTTCCTTATGCTGTATCATTTTATATTATGTGTGTGATAAATCATTTAAATGAGTGTCAAATTAATGGACAGATTTGACACTTGCCATTGCTTGCCAATTTTATTTTTCATTCTGTTTAATGGCTCGAAATAGAATAGTTATTTTATTTTTTATTTGTGCACTCGCATGGTTTTATTTTAATGGTGGTGAGGAGGTGGGTTTATGTCTAAATTAACACGACGAAACAAAAATAATGCATTTAACACGCCGATTCTTCTTAAGGCCCAAGGAGATTTTAATTTCAATTAACACTTATTTTTATTCATATTAACTATGGTTGTACACTACTTAATTTTTGCAGCTCCTTGGATTTTAAGATGACTACCGCTTTTCGCATTGTTTGTTCTGTCACAGCAGGCAATGCTACCGGCTGCATCTTTTTTGACTGTCAAAAAATACTCACTGGTAACCTTATATTAATTCCAACAGCACGGTTACATTATGGTAACATGTTATTACATTTTTCATACAGAATTCTATCAGTATAAACTACCTGATATCAGTTTATTAGGTATGGCAATGAATCTCTGCTCACTACCTGATTTGTTTAAGTCGCTGTTAATATTTACTTAGCGCATAAACCCACTACTATCATCCACATTTTGTTGCCCTCAACTGTTTGCAATAATATTAGTTGTAAGATTAGCAATCAAGCTTATTTATATAATATGAAGGTTAGATAAAACATTAACCGTAAATAAATTAATTTCAAAGCATCTAGTATTTTATTAGTGACACTGTGCACTGAATTAAACATTTCTAATACTAAGTATGCGATGTTTACGTTAATGACCGTTTAAATGTTCTGATTTTACTTTTTAGTTTTGCCGCCCGTGGTGGTGTATGGAACACCAATAAATTAAAACATACAAATGCATATCAAAATCAGTAATGTATGGTACGTTGTAGCCTCTAGTTGCCACGTAATGTGCCACTAGTAGACTTAGCACAGCAGTAACGGCGCTTCCTTCAAGTATTTAGTCTTAGCACACAGATTTGATTCATTCTTTGATACCAGCTGCATTTTATTAACAAACACTGGTATTAGTAGTAATTATTATTTTAAACATTCCGATGGATATGCCCTTATCGTTTTGATATTGTGAGTTGAACGTGAAGTTTGTTATTATTAGGAAATGTTTTCTGGGCTGAGTAGATAGGTTTTCAGCGAGTAGTGTTGTAAAGTAATGAGTCAATATATTTTTACTCCAGAAATCCAACCCCAATCTGGCATTCCTCTTCACACCTCGCAAGCCTCGATGAATATGCTCCGGGAGATGGCAGTATCCAGCTCTAATAGCGCCTCTACCAGATTCCCAGAACCCCATAGCTTCCTTGTTAAACCCAGCAAAAATAGGAAAGTGCGAAAATAACCGAAGTGAATAAAGTACCGATTCCTATGTGTAAATAGAAATAAATAAGAAATAATGCAATGTGTTTTTTTCACACCTTCAGGGTAATGAGCAGAGATTTTTGTTTTGTTTGTTTTCACCCACGAATTGCATGTGCGCTTTCTGGCACTACTGAGTTTTGAGCTTGACCAATGTGTGCGTGTGTGCGTATAGATGTACTAAGAAAAGTAAGTAATATGATTTGCATGTATATTACAGGGATTTTTGTGCTTTCTCATTTGGTTTGATTCATGTGCAAAGTATATTAAAATAGATACGAACCCTTTTTTAACGTTAATTTTTTTTTATTTGGTTCGCTTATGTTGCAATGCTAATTGATTCGCGAGTGTTGGTATATCACAGTGATGTTTAAGTGGGTCTGTCGACAGAGCACAGCGGGGTGGCGGGCGGCGCGCGCGGCGGGGAGGACTCGGTGTCGGCGCTGGGCTCGCGGCGCTCCCTAGCGGACACGAGTGTAACCAGCACGGCGGATCTGAGCGTGTTCTCGAGCGGCCGCTCGCACGCGCCCGAGAACTCGCTCGACACGCACAGCAATGTCAGCGACGACGCCACTGGGTCAGATGGGTGAGATGTCTTGGTAGATTTAGATTAACTACTTCGAGGACGCGTTGGTTTCTGTTTGGCCGGGTAGTGCGGTTCAGCGGTAGTGTTACTTAGATTGGTAATTCGAGATTTAAAATAAGTATTGATCAAAGAATGTCCACGGTGTGTGTGTATAAGACACATCATAATTTTTTTACTTTACTTTATCCATTTGTCTTTAATGATAATATAGTTTAGGATAAAAAGAAGAGTGCGGAAATGTTCATGTTGTACTGTATCAATTAACTAAACAAGTTTCCCGGGTTCACATTTTATGTCTCGAATTATTAATGTAAATACAAACATGAGTTATCTTAGAAAGTCGGAAGGTCTAGCTGGTAATAGTTGGACAGATTTTTTTATTTCAGTCTGTATTTAGTCTTATTAGAAGGCAGGCACGCTTTTAGTTTGCTTGCGTAATAAAGACAATATTCGGAGTAAATTATCACCTTTAATATAACAAACTCAAGGTGTATAATTCTTAAGGAATAAAAAAAGGTGTAAAACTTTTGCATCTCACCTTTTATGGGCGGTGATCAAATGGAAGAATATACGGAGATAATGTTAACCAAATACCAATTTGGGTCTACATTTGGACATGTTTTGTTTTGATGTTAACAGATAATAAAATATCGATTGCTTGTAACTGTTTTTGATAATACAAAAAACAACGTGAAGTGCAAAGTATTTTGTATTGATTTGAAGAGACTGGTAGTAGTGTTGCGTGATAAGTGCCAATGTATAGATTAGTCGTCTTTGGAAAATGTATTGATATGACTCAATGTTTGCATTTATAGTTTAGTTTGTAGTGAAACTTGATGCAACTTAGTAGAGGCGTTTACAATTAAAATTGTTGTAGAATATTTAGTTTGTAGAATAAAGTGTGATGTGTCAGATTCGTTACGTGCCCTTCTCTTCTGCTTAGCGTTTATCCGGTGTTAAGGCCGGGTCCGTATGCCGGCTCAATATCTACCAAGTCCGGGCATTATCACTCCCCGAGGTGAGTCCACCGGCCGTCAAGCGAACCCCCTGCGTAGTTTGTTATTATCGCTTGAAAACCCCTCTGTCGCATAACGGTGATGCGCCCATTTCAATCATTTGATTCTCATAGTGCGCTTACAATCAAAATGCTGAGTTTCGCAGTATAGCTTGTAGGATGCAGCTGAAGTCTCATACACTCCGCAAATTGGCATAGCAAAATGCTTTAAGTTTGGTGCTTCATTTTATGTTTTAGAAAGCGATGACGACAAAAGTAAATAGTTAACACAAATGGCCAGTAATAGGTTTGATTGAAATTCAAATTCGAAGTTATGGTCCTTTGCAAATGAGAGACTGTCATTTGACTGTATTTTATTGCAGTTAATTGTATTTTACAATCTGATGTTGGTTGATAGCATCGAATTATTTACTTTTTATATCTACTTTCGGAATATCGATTTAAACCTTTTGTGAAAGTAAAATTTGTGTCATTTAATTAATGATTTTTTATGAGCTGTAAAATTGAACGACGGTATTCCTCGGTTCTTGATCGGTCTTCGTAAAGTTATGTTATGATCCTTCTCTTAGAAATCCAATAAAAGGTTGTAGGTGTACAGATATTTACATTCCACAGTTAGTGCATTTGCAGCATTTGTAAAAATATAAGGTACCTACATACCAAGTTCACAGTTGACGACCTGACCTTTGTTGCGAGATTTCGTCATGTTGAACAATTTTACACATAGTTTTAATACGATTAAATTTACTATTATTGTCACTGCTTTATTCCCTATGTTGTTCAAAGTAATGAAGCATACGTGCTAAAATTTAGACGTTGCGGTTTGTAGTATGTATAAAAATGAGTGAGAGATATACCTCTTAACAGATACAAACTGATCATAATTAAATTTAATTGAATCATTCGCTAGAAAATCGAAAGTGTCCATTAGTGACAAGCGACGCTATAAATGTTAATCAAGCATAGGCCTATAGTCCCAGTTATTGTAGGAAGGGGAACCTTCTTCTTATTTATTCATTCTTACCTTTGGGAATTCATTACCATTCTATGATGTTATTATTATATATTGTTGTTATTGTTATTTATAATTGTTATCTTGCATTTACTGCTTTGTCTTGCCGTTATATATAGTTCCTATCGCTGTCAAAATTCTTGATGTTCACCATACGTCGAAGTCCATCGATCTTATGAAATATGCCTAGTAACTATACACTATAAATATGTAGTAATATATTATGTAGATATGGATGTGCTAAAACAACTCCCAGTTGATGATTTTCCAACTTCATATAGACCATTTCCATATTTTTGTGTTAACTGCAACTTAGTCATTAAAATGTTCATTGATCGATATAATCTGAATCCCTGCTATAGTTGCAATTAACGCAAAGAGGTAATTTAATCTAGTATTGTAAATGTTTTACCATTAGTGGAGAGGCAAGTTGCGAACAGAAGTGGTTCAGTCAATAATTTTGGTATTCCAGCTCCGGAATCTGCGGTATGAGCATCCAGATGGCGCCGACGCCGCGGGGGACGCCGCACCCCCCCTCCGCGTCGCCGCTCTCCGAGGACGTGGTCCGCATACACGTCACCTACAACCCCCTCTCGGCCAGTCCTTCCCACCTGCTCCCGGCCAGCCCCGCCAAATACAAGTACGAAGAACACCACAAACCGGTCTCCCTAGGGTTCTACACCAGCAACGGAGCCGCCAACCTGCCCTCGGACAACAGAATCAGAATCCAAGTGCCTTCCGAGGAACTCCTCACCCCGGTGGTTGACTCCGGTAGGATCATAACGCACCGTTTTATTGAATCTCACCCTGAAATTTACGATCTGAAATAGATTGAATAACTTCTCTGTCTACACCGTTTAAATCTTTGACTTTTCGTGACACCGAAGTGAAACTTTTCACGCATTCGTTTTCTATACTCGAAACTGAGGAATTGATTAGAATAATTTCTAATTCTGGTGTTGGAACTAAATTCCCAACTCTCGTTTTCTCTCTCGTTACGTTAAATTATTTTTTCATAGTGATGTTAAGGGAAATCAATGTAGCTTTAGCGCAGTGTAACTAGGTCTGTACGACTACCTCGGGACACCACCTTTCATGAAGGGATTAAATGTATCCGAAGATCTTCCTTTGTAGACATGCTCCCATGCAAGAGTCGTAAGATCCAAGGACGCAAAAAATGCCCCGACTATCATACGAAGCCGGAATCGTCATTCGAGTGATGACGGCATGCTAGTATAATGTCAACAACCAGAATGTCTCATGCATAACCCGCCAACATCATGTTATATGAAAAAATGCTTTAATGCATATCATACATTCCACGAATTTTGTTTTGTTTTACTATGTGCCACGAGGAATTCAAGTTTTAAAAATCGTATTATTAGTTGTTAAAATCTTCGTATAATTTAATTGCAGTCTGTTTATGATGCTGTGTGTAATTTTATATGTATTATGAGATTATTTTACAATACACCTAACATCTCCAAATAACTGTTGCCTAACTGGGCAACTATTATAATCATACTTCATTGTTATTTATTTATTTTGTTTGGTTTTTTATCCGGGCTAAGTTTATACTAAGCAATGTAGTTGCCATATTTGTGTTTATAAATATTTGTTACATCCCATTTTAAAGTATTAATATTTATTTCAACCATCACAATAATTAATGTACTCAGTAGTAGTAACGAAGCATTTGTCGGTTTTTAATCTGACATTATTTCGTTAGATAATCTTTAGATATTTCAAAAGCAATATATTAATATTAGTGTTGGAAAAGCAATATATATTATAGTAACTCACGTTAAAATCGCAATACTGCTCATGTGCGAACTGGACTACACGGCTTTCCTGCCTGGATTTGTAATTCTCATAAAACATTAACAAATGTTTTTATATTATATATATATGAAGTAAAGATATATACTTCTAATTAATGACTGATGAGTCTCCGTTGTGAATCGAAAACTTCATATATGAAATATATTATGTGACAATTTTGTTAAAAGTAGGTAGTATTCTTACATCGATCACTTCGAGAGAAGATGGGGTAGGGAAAAAAGCTAACCCAGAATTAATTTCATCTACCTTCAACACTATGGCGGCGCAATATTAAATATTTATATAATTTTCATCTTTATGGGATTACTTGATATTAAAAGTTTTAATTTTCATAAGGAAAAACGATGAAGGACGTACATGCAATAAATAGATCTTTTATCGATTTACTCAAAATTATTTGACTCTAATTATTAATTACTCTTTACTTTAACTTTAAGTAGTGCTTAATTTTTGAGATCTGAAGCCACTATATTATATTGATATTGTTAGCAATAAATTTTGTGTTTATTTTTAAATTTCTCATTAAGTATGCGATGTACTCAAGTCGATATTGTCGTTGAAAAATGTGAGACCTTGTAGAATCTAGTGGATTGAAGATTTTGAAGGCTATGTGAAATGTCCAAAATAATTTTTGGTTTAAGTGGCAATTTGTATAACTTTTAGTATTTATAATTTAGACCAAAATATATATATATTTTTTAATAAAAAAATTTTACGTGTTAATACTACGTATAATTACTGGTTATTTCTAAACCCCTCAGGAAACTTAGACTTTTGAAGCCATGACCTAACATTATTCTCACCACTTGCTTCACATGGTCGACGAAAAGGCTATTGCAGTTATGTCAATGTCTTGTTAAATTTTCTTTTAAAAATATGGTTTAATCCAGCAGTTGTACTTGTTTAATACGCTGTCTTCCGTTTTGTGTAGTAGGGAGATAAGGATTGCCGGTAACCCCAGTACTTTATAAGTGACTAGTTAAGTAATTAAAAAAGTGAGTCTATTAGCCTTATCCTTCTAGTGAGGTCATCGAATACGATGTGTTTCAAATATTTCATATTAAATAATAATGTTTCTTATTAATGTTATTAAACAATCAGTGAGAACCGCAATAATGTCAGTCTAACTGTATTTCGAAAGTTTTAGATGTAAGTTGTAAGTATATGTATATAGACGGCTGTTACCATCTCTATTCATAATTAGTATCTGTCTCCGTTTGAACGGAAAATAGAAGTAGACGAAGAGAAGTTTTGTTACTCTCATGTCTTTCTAGAGTTTCATACAGGTATGTAGAAAAAATGGATTGATTCAGGAAACTGATGGTTGTTCGGATTTAGAATCACGGGCGATCAAAAAAAAGTTCAACTATTGGTACGGAAAGTATAAAGGAATGTGAAATCTACTTTCGTATTATATTAATGTTTGGTTCCAAATCAGGGTCTTTTAAAACTTACAATGTTGAAATGATGCTCAGACTTTGTTATAATGTTTTTTTTATTGTGAAATAGAAATATTATATTTTACTGAAGTAATTTCTTTAGGCCGTTCGTTGGCTTTAAATTGCCGGGGAGCTTTATACACTTCTCTGTCTTAGAATCAAAGTATTAGATAATATAATAGTACTGTAATGTGACAACTTTCTGCCTTGAAGTATGTTGTGTTTTTATGCAAAATAATATTAGAAAAGTTTGGAATTAGCTCTTTTAGATACAAATTCTAGTTAATGGATTTTTGTCAAAAAAACCGTGTAAATGTTCGTATGATAAGATCTTCAAGTCTTTACGCCAATAACATGATAATATATTATAGTAATTGTTGAAACATTTTTAAATAATAGTCCATTTTGATAGTTGCTACCTATACTAAACTTGTTGTATTCATTTTGCCTTCATGTACAAATTTATTAACAGTTATGAACAGATGATTACTTCATAGATACGGCAGGCACTATTCAGGCACTAACCTGAATCTTATTCTATCGAATGGTTTGGATGGTTGGTTAAAGTAATAAGTATCCTGATCATTGTTATGCGTAAAGAGATTTAGTGTTGTGAAACATTTGATGATTTATTAGTGTTTTTAAACTAACCGCTCTGAAATTCACCCCCACCGTATCTTATAAATACTGCATTGCTGTGCTT
>DWMR01000681.1:0-11485 GCA_018245355.1 Dalla costala
CCTCCGAGCTCCTTTCCTTTTATAATCACCTGCATTATAAGAAAGTATAAGGAAACAGTTCTCAGCTTAAGTTTGTTTTGATAACGTTAGTCAGTGAGTTTTTATCTAAATATTATGACTATAAACCGTGTAAAACTAAGTATTTTGTCTGATTAAAAAAACATTAAAATCGGGGTAAGCAGGCCAGCAGCCCTATTATAGTTAGTTACTTTTGATAAAGTTTAGTGTGTTTTGAAATCAGCTGAAAAAATCGATAACTTATAGTGAATATATAGGTACTTATAGACCCGATGGCCCGATCTGAATAGACGTGAAAAGCGGAGGTGTCTTTTATTGTCGCTTGGGCGTTGAATGGGCGCGGGCGGTGGCAATGCAAAGAATTGTTCGTGAAGAACAAAGTGGTGAGTTCACGGGTTGGCGGTCGGCGGGCTAAGGGATGCAGGCTCTGGCGGTGGTGGACGGTCGGCCGAGGCGGCTGGTGGGTCTCAGTGTCGCTTAAAACGCGGCGCACGGTGGTCGTGCGTCGAGCGCGCGTGGAGTGATGTCTGCGAGATGAGGCTGTCCCTGGTGTTATTGTGGCTCGGCGCGGCGGCGGCCTGCGGCCCGGGCCGCGGCTTCACCCGCCGCCACGGACCGCGCCGCATCACGCCCCTTGTCTTCAACCAACACGACCCCAACATCGGGGAGAATTCGAAAGCCGCCAGCGGTCCTCCCGAGGGTCGCATCACGAGAGAGGACGAGAAGTTCAAAGACTTAGTGCCCAATTATAATCCGGACATCGATTTTAAGGATGACGAAGGTACTGGCGCTGATCGGCTGATGACACAGGTTAGTGCTCACCACATCCTATTAACTTTTCTTTATATCGTAGCTAGCTTATCAGTTGATAATGTTTTGTTTCCTATTTCATTGTGTTTTTTAATTATTCATGATAAGTTCAGTTTTACAGTTACACACTGTTATAGGGATCTATTATTTCGTAACGGTAGTAGTTAATACCTACTGGAAAAGTTTGGAGAGGCTTCAAAACAATGCGTTTTATAAAGAATCGTCTGTTTTGAAAACAGCTCAGTGTGCGGGTAGGGACAATCGCCGGTGTAAATATTACCGTCTTTGGAACAATGGAAACAAATTGCGGGCGTTACGGTAGCTTCGTATCGTAGCGAGTGCTAGGATTGTAGCAATGCAATTACACAGGCTTTGACAGCAAATATTTTGTCTCTGTGACCAATTGATGAATAATGTTCTCTTAACAAATGTGATGCTGGGTCTGCTCAATATATATTGCCCTCATAAAACGTGTAGACATTGAAACTCATGCGTTGTCCTGCGCGGCGTTTTGTGCATAACGTCAAATTACAGGAACCTTATTGTTTATATTTCATTGTATTAAAGTTAATTATATTTGGGGCGTTGCATCTATCAGATACAAATTATGTCAATTAAATGTTATACAAAAAGGTACTTACGTATGTGAAGGAAGCAAATGTGTAATTGAGTGTTATAATTCTAAGTTGCATTGCCATTAGGAGGCGAAAACTCGGAAAAATTCGTTCTATCGATTTCGGGCACTTAAATATCAAATATTTGCGCAATTTCGTAATTACGTTTACACGAATAATTGGAAATCATGGTCAGTAAATACGCAGCGTCTCGTTTGATCGTCGACCAAATTACACCCGGTAACGGAGGACGCGCAACGGCTCCACTGAATAAGTAAACATTCCTTACGAAAATATACGCAGTAATATGCACCCGAATATGTGTATACATTATGGGCTCTAAGTACTTTTGGTATGTATTAAATTTTCTATTTATAAGTAAAATCATATAAACCTGCGGTTAAGATCCGTGATTTATTGAAAAAATTAAACAATCCCAGATAGTTTAATTTTTTACCTAATTTAACGTAGGTAACTAAGTATTTATAGTTAAGTACCTACCTTTATTGATGTCATCGAAGTACTTTTAATTATTAGCCGATTTCAAAAAAGGAGGAGGTTACCAATTCAGCTGTAGATATATATTTTTTCGTGTATGTTAGGGAATATCTTCGCTGATTGTGGATCAATTTAAATTATTCTTTTTTTTATTAAATAAAAGGTCGATAGAGTTTCAAGGTTTCAAGGTCACATAGAAATTTCAATGAAAAATTCTTCCCTAAGGGTGCAATTTGGGAGGGTAGGAAATTTGGCACTCAAGTGCATGTATTGTATGTATTCGAAATGACAATACAATATTATGGTGACCTGGAGCTGGTCTGATGATTGAGACCGAAGGCAATCGAAGAGAACTCCTTAACTGTTTAGCAGTGTGTTTGGGCTCATACGATTTGTCTTGGTGAAATATACAAAGAAATCACAAATAATTAATAATAATATGAAAAAAAAAAATGCATAAAGAACGACTTCAATAGGTGGTACCTACAATGGCGACGGTGATAGTACGATGAAAAAGTAATAAATACCTAATAATGGTTTTGTTCATACCTACACGTAATTCTTTGAAGTCACCAACTAATAGATACAGTCTACGCTAGTAGTTTCCTTTATTTATTTAACTTGTACCTACTATGACTATTATTTGTTCTTATATCTTGAACCGAATCTTGTGAAGGTATAATAATTCATTCATTTATTCATTTATTCATTATTAAGTCTACATAATGCTTACAGTCTAGAACCAAACACATATGTGAAGTTAAACAAAAATGGTAAAAAAGCCAATAATAAAACTTATAAATAATTAATAATAATGGTAATAATACCTGCAGAAGGTTAATTAAAACTAGGGAGACTGAGTATAAAGACCGTAAGACCATGTAAAGGACAACTAAGCCCTCTGTTACCTAATCAGTGTCACAAAATGCTTACTCATATTCTATTCTAAACTAAATCTGACTTGTTTTTATTATGTGTAGAATAAGGGTACCTTCTTAATAAACCTACTTACAAGCCTTATTTTCATGCAATGTTTTCACGACATTTCTTGGTGTTGTATCTAAATATTTTTACTGTGAGATTTACAATGAGAATGGCTGGCAGATTCTTAACCAATGTATCTCATGGTTTTTCACTTTTTTAATTATTGCCTAAGTAGGTATAACTAATGAGATTAGATTCACTTATAACTTACTAGGTCAAAGAAATTACTCGACAGCGTTGTTCAAAGTTTAGTGTATAAAAACACAACACGTATAAAATATATTTTTTTAATTTATTTATTTTCACTTTATTATATTGTAACGGCGGACTTATGCCTAGTGACATTCTCTACCAGTCAACTTTTGGTGGTAGTGAGAATGTGTAGTATGTGAGAAGGTGATATATTTCATGCTTTCTAAAAATGATCTTAATTTCTCATATAAATTTCGATGTAATAATAAATTGCAACCTGCTTTATTTGCATTTTCCTCAATGTGTTGAGTGTTAAGCACAAGGTTATTTTAACACATTAAGTATTTTTATTTTAAAGTTCCTATTCATCTCCAATATTTTCTATATATAGATAGGTGTACTGTTCTGCTAGATTCTACGCCTACATTATAAAAAGAAGTTATGCGATTATTAAACATTAATGATTCATTAACTCCACGTCATATAATAGGTAAACATATACTCGCATTACTAGCAATTACTTCATGTACTTAAATTAAAGGCTGCAAACAGGATATTTATATAATTAATGTAAATTATTACTGTAAACAAAGTAGTAAAGCAAATGGCGAGTCCTTAAGTAGCCATTGCAACCAGCACCACAAGATAGAAGAAAATTACTGGAATGAAGATGAATACTAATTAATCTTATTCTAAGTTGCATTCCGTTTCGTTGCGCCTCCTGAGATGGTCATCCCCTTCTGTCAGCCCTTCATCACACCGAAACATATAGGTATTATAGGTACATAAAGGTTAAACATAATTGCCTCAAACCAAAAATGGGTGTTGCGGTGCCAACCTGGTACATTGTATGTAGGTATGCTTTAACTGACTTATTTGGCTGACTTTATTATTATCACTGGCCATAAAATGGGCATTGGTGTTTATGTATTTTAAAAAAAAACAATATATTAACACCAAATTAAATACTTATTTAATACCGATTATCCTTTTTGATAAATAGCAATGTTAAAAGATTTATTAAAACATATAATAGCATTTTTATTTCTTAGAAAATGTTCAGTGTCAGGAAATTGGAGCACTTAACAAATATGCAATATGCAATAGAACCACGCGTATTTGAATTCTCGCGAGTTTCAGCATCACTGTCGGCCTCGCTCTAATGGCTTAGCAAACATGGGCGCATGTTGACAAACAAATAACCTAACATTCGCTATGGACGTAATATTTCCTGTAGGAAATAGGACATAATACTTAATTTCAAAGTCAAAAAGTCAATGTCTAGTTTTGGTTAATTAGCGAATTTGCTATAGTTATTTGTTACCGTTAGGTACTTGTTATTACGCACCGGTATTAAGGGTTTCGAACCCTAAGGGTGCTGGAAGCCTATTTGTCGCATTAAAGTGAACATTATTAAAGCTTAACGTTGTCTATGGCATACCTGGGGAATGTTTTCTGGATTGATATCTTTTAACTATGGAACTTACTTCTACTCGTCGCTAGATGGCGATATTTAAAATAAGTTAAGATATAATACTTTCAGGCAGTTTTGTTACTTTGTTTTTATTAGCTATAAAACGATTATCTGAACCCGTTATTCACTAGCCAAACTCGTACTTAACCGACAATTAATATCATGTGCATTAAAGGAAGGATAAGTTGCTGCCGCGTAGTGTGAGGTACTTACATTTCCTTTTGTTGTTACCTACTCATAGTTCTGTTGTAGAGATTTAAAGTGCATTAAGAAGCTAACATTGTAGGACTGTAGGTATAAACCAAAGAGACTAAAAAAAGATTTTGTCGAAATAATTAATATCTTGTAAACATTATGTACCTAGTTAACAATTCATAATAATATATTTATATTTAACCTGCGGTATTAATGCTTTAGACTATAAAAATAATAAACATTCTAATAAGAAATAATCATATTCTATTTATTTTTTTTATAAAATTGAAGTAGGTACTTCATGAGTTTTCAATAGTAAGAAGCATTACATAGTACCTACCTATAAGTAATTAATACCTAACTATATAATAATAGGCTGATTTGCATACCGTAGTATTAACCTCCTTTAACGGTGACAGTTTGTAACTACTTTTAATGAGAGACCTACCTAATTCAAAAATTTAAAGGGAACTTTTTAAGGGTAACTTTATATTCATACATACTTCATTTAATTCATGCAACTCGTATCATACACTGCAGTAAAATAATACTGTTCATTAAAACTTTGAGTACCATAGTACCATACAATAAGTATCATACAATAATGTATGTACCTACTTATTAATTCCACGTTAAGTACCATTGTGATATTAAAACTTTTCACCTTTTAGTATCCTGTGCATCAGTGCCGTTTTAAGAATAATGGCTACGGATGCGCTACGCACGGTGCGACACGTCTTTGACCAATTTTTACTATTCTGATTTTCCTTTTACGCCAAGAAAATGTCTACGGAAGTTCCATGCGTGGTCCGGTCCGACACACACATTGTTTTGTTCTTAATCGAATGCATCCACGAATAATTCACCCTCCTTCCTAGGATATGATATTAAATTTGTGAACAATAATATAGTTGTCAAGCCACGCGATGCGATTGTGAAATAGTTGACGATTCGTTTAAGGATGCGTTGACTTTGCAAATAATGACTAAAGTGCACGAAGGGTTTGTACCGCAAATAATTTAATGGTCTAATGTGGTCATGCGTAGAATCCAGTTATATGCCGACAATAATATCGGTATGGAGCACAGACAATCGGGCGGGCGTGTGTGCGTTGGGAAGAAAGGCCGGCGCGAATCCGCCGGTGATGTTATGTGCTCAACGCAGGCAGCACATAGCCCGAGCCAAGCCGAGCAGCCTTGCATTCGTAAAAATCTCCAAACCGGTTCGATGCGCCTCCATTACTTTCTTTCTGCCTCCAACGTGCCTCCCATTTAACTCGGGCCCACTTTTTATCAGGAATCGGTATCTCCTACTAATAGTATTATTTATTTCTCATGAATAAGAGGGAGTATAAGTAAAGTTAATGCTTACGGGAAGCGGTGCGTTACATGCCACATGCTTCTGAGATAAACGCCTCGCCTCTACCCAATATGTCGTCGGGTAGCCTACGTGGATGGTGCCTCGGAATTCGTGTTAGTGTCATTTTTTGATTTTATTTTCAGTTTCTTGTATTGTTTGGTGCTTACGAAAACATTTAAGGTCGAGCTAGGAACGTCTTTCACGATCTTTGACGTTTTAAATATTTTGGGGTCAAAACATCACATCATTCGCACTACTTTACTACTTATTTGATTTATGATAAGCGTTCAAGTCTATTTATGTAGGGTACTTCTTACTGTATTTGTACAGACATAGTTAAAAATTATGTTCGTAACTGAGAATGTACGGTGCTTACATTATAGTCCGAGATAATAAAGTACATATTAGGTGCTCCTTCTTCAAGAAAATAATTTTGCCATTGATTTGTTGGCTAGTCGTGCAAACCACAGAATAGGCGCGTGACCGCATCATCTGTTTCTTCCATTTCATTCAGAATTACTTACCATTTTATGTAAGTTTTTATTTAATATTTTATATCCCTGGACGCGAATAAGCTCTGAGGAGAAAGGGAGGCTTGGGGAGTGGGAGGTGAGGGACATAAATATCTTGGTGATTTATGGCTAAGGCGGTCGCGGGATAGGTCAGCATTATTCAATTTCGTATTTGAGGCTCGAGTTACAATGAGCTTTTATTGTTGTGCTCGCGCGCAGATACTGCATAACCGAAAGTCACTTTTGTTGTTTTTTTTAACTCCACTAAAACCACTCCATTAAAATCCACTAGTTTTATTGATTTCGCGTAGGTAATGCTATATTCATAACGACGACTGCGGTCAACTGGCCAGCGTGGTGGACTTTGGCCTAAACCTTTGTCAAAATTAGAGCTCTCAGATTTAGCTCTCATGTAGTGATGTCGATAAATGCAATTCTTACTAGATATTAAAGTTAGTTAGTTAGTAGTACGTCAGTAGGTACTTATCCGAAAAAGCTCGTGTTTATTGATAAATCTAAACGCAATACAAACAAATGCTTTATATGATAAAATCGTTTTAAAGTCACTTAATTATCGATTGTTTATACGGATTTTATTTCATCGGGAGATACGCTAAAGTGGTTTAATTTGTTAGCAGCCAAAGACACCGCCGTCCAAATTAGATACTTTTCGGCTTATTAGCGCGGGGTAAAAAACGGAACGGGCCAACGCTTTGTGAATAATTGACCATAATCAAATTAATCCTAAAATCCTACGGTGGGTTTACAACGCTGTAAAGTGTAATAAAGACCTCTTAACAGCCTTTATAATATTGCGTGTTTACCATTCCAGCCTACCTACTATCTCGTACGTAAATACAAACTTTATAGGCTAATCCACCGAAAGAAGGTTTAGAAAGACGTCGCCTTGTATGAAATTTAGTTGAGATTGTGAAAGAGATAAGGTGTGGTTGTACGGCACTGCGTGTGAAATTGTTATATTATTATGATGTTTTATATAACTTACTTACCTCATTCTGGTTTGGTTGTAATGTAATGTAAGAAATACCCATTTAATTCACATGGGCACACTTCTGCAGTCTGAAAAAACAAAAGTGTTGTTTTTCAGCGTTTGTTACCAAACTGTACCTACCTACTTTAACTGATTTCATTAAAGGTAATCGCGGTAGTAGAATTTATTTATATTCCATTGTCTGCGGAAGAATGCATCGAGCAATGATTATTAGATATCTATGGCTGCTCAATATTAAACGTGCTGTTATGCAAAGCGCATTTTAAGGGTATTCCCGCAAAACATCAGCAAGTATTTCTATGGGTAGATTAGATATAGATAGGTAGGTAGGACTTACATATTTTTAGTGTTTTGTAAGAAATACTTGTTTATGTTATTTCACTGTCTCACGGAACCTCAGGTCTGTCATAGTGTTTTTCACGGAACAGAATAAACAGAATCTTCCGTGGTGTTTTCCTCGAAAGTTTTTCAGTTTCAATGGTCCATGTTAAAAATTTTTTTTTTGGGATTTTCAAATACAAAATGTACTGAAAAATTCAAATAGTCACAGGAGGGGTTAGTGGATAGGTTTACAAGATAGCTATTTAGTAAAACGAGATGTTAAAAAAATGTTTTTCATGTCATCATGTGGCGTGTCACTTGTGATTTTGATCCTGTAAAAACACGTTTATGTTTAATTTAGGTAATTCTTATTTTAGTAACAGGCAGTCTTCCTTAAAATTGTAAAACTGTGCCAACGACGCTCCTTTGCGCCGAGCGCCTGTTTTTATGTTTTTGGAAAATATTTTAGTTTTTTAATGGTTCGACTAGATTGATATCTAAACATAGTTACGTTTAATTTATATGCAAGTCCTGTAGTGCGTTTGCAAGTGAATGCAAGACACTTGTTCAAACACGAGCCAAACTGTACGACTGATAGGTCTTTGAACTTCACCGGCGTTTGCGGTTTGTTTAAAGTCTTCAGCTTCTTTAAGGTTGCGATAAATAAACTATTGCATCTTCTCGCAAGCATTGATGTATGCAACGTATAAACTGTTCATAACATGATCTTAAATGTTATATTTAGCTACGAGCCAGACGGTTAAATCTGAAAAAAAGATTTTTTTTGCAGAGCGTGAACATCCCGTACAGATAAACAATTTTGATTCTAATCAAACGACATCTTAGTATTATGTCTAGTTTAATCGTCTAATCAATCTATATCTATTTCATGTACAGTTTGTTTGTAAGCTTACCGAACAGTTTAATATTGTCCAGGATTGCCAGTAGCAGTAGGTAGGTACCTACTTTACATTAAAATAAGCACGCTTGCTTTTAACTATACCCAGATAAACTTTCCCAAAAAAAATTGTAACAATGTTACGATTTCATGCTATTGAGAAACTTTGTTTTAACTTGGTTTATTTTTCTGAATATTACTCCTATATCTACTCCTTTTATTCTTCTTATATATTATCTTCTTATTCGTGAAGCAAAAACTTTCAGTATCATTTTACGAAAATTACGCGGCCGGAGGAGTATGAAATTTGGCACAGTTAAAGTTTATATGGAGAAGAAGAACAGATATAATAATCCATTAATCATACATCAAATTGATAAATAAAACATTTCACACACTACCATGCGTTTGACACACACATTTTGATTTCTTTGACATTAGTAGCGCAACCTGAGGACTTGGGACAGAGCCTTTATGGGTTAACACTATTACGTCAAATAGTGTCAATATATGCCATCATCTAATTCAGTCAAGAATTAGAACGTGAACAAACGTAGTACACGTAGAGAATAATTCAAGAATATAGGTAATTTTAAATAATCTTAATTATTAATAATCTTAATAACGAAGCAAAAATAATCATTAGAATACGTCAAAGCGCTAAAAAGTTATGGCGAAACCTACACGATAAAACATACGTGCGAATGGAGAACCTATTTGAACCTAAGTTAATAAACTCCTAGTAGTCTTTTCTGAGCGCTGTGTACAGAATGCATCTTTGTTTATATTGCAATTGCGCTATTCTAGCGCAGTGATTAGCGCAATCGTCACCAAGGTGCTAATTGAAGTCGCTAGGTCCGCACCTTGTTTCAACACAACTAAGACGCCGTTTTCATCATCACAAACCATCATCGGCCTAATATTAAGCACGGGTCCCGCTCAGGATGAGAAGGGTAAGGGTCCACCACGCTGGCCAAGTCTGAGTGCAGACTTCACGCGTCTTTGAGAACATCATTGAGAACTCTCAGGTTTACAGGTTTCCTCACGATGTTTTCTTCCCCGAAAGCAGATGATATTAAATTTTCATAACGCGCACATGTCTTAAAAAAGTCATAGGTGTACGGGATTCGAACCCCGGACCCCCGAGTAGAAGGCCGAAGTCTTAAAGACTCGCTTATTATCGCTTTTTAGTTATTGTTAATATTTTTGTTTTAATATTTCTACGTAATATTTTTCACTCACCTTGTTCAAGTTCTAAACGACTTCGTCGCAAAAAGATATCCTGTTGTTTGCAAGAGCCAAGTTCCTAAGGCAGGCTTGTTTTAATGATTCCCGCAAATATTAGCTTTGATACAGCTGGCTCTTATCTCGATTCTTATCTGTCAAACCTCAGTCAATGCTGAGACGCACGGGCCACGAAAGGGCGCTCACAAGTGATTGTGTAGGTGCAGTTCCATAAATGGTTGTAAGATATGCTTAATTGTTATACATACCTGTTAAATAGCAATAGTAAGTATTTGATCCAAGATTGGAAAAATATGCTACCTATTGGGACCAGCCATCCTGCCTTTGGAGGTTTTATTAACTGCTGGACAGTGTCTTTCCCGAATTGGACAACTCCTACCGATCCTGAGCTCTCTGAATCCAGGTTCAGCGCTGTGTAAGAGTACTCAGTTTACCAGGTCGGGTCGCGACCTATGTGCTCCTTATACCTAGTCGTGGTTCCCATCCTAAGGCCTATATGTTCCTACGAATATATATCGGATTGAATACGTCATTGAGGTCATGTCAGGATTATAATTAGGTACCTATATGGAATTCCAAATTATTTTTATTTTGGAACTATTATTGTATTGTCACTCAGATAAATAAGGGATATTCCATGGGGATATTTTACAAAACAATATTCAAAATAGTACCTCAATTACTTAATCTAGTCATTAAATATATGTATTACCGAAATAAAGAGTTGGTGCAACTAAAGGAAAATGGGAATATAAATCAAAGACAAAAGTCCGAAAGTGATTTGAATCATAGAACCGTATCTCTGGAATTCGGCTTGACATCAACTACTTCTTGATTCACCCTGCATAGATAGGTAGGTATAAAAAAACGAAAATAGGTAAAACCTTAGTATTCCAGAAAATAGTAATGGCATTATCAGAACTAAATCTTAAAAGCACTATAAAATAAGCCTTTAGAGTATAATGATGCATCTAACTCGAAATCGTTTACAAACTACCACGGATATGTTCGGATCGCTCGTAAATCGTAGGGATTTTATAGAGATGCAATAGCATAATAACAAATTATTCGTAGGTAGATAACGACCGCGATCTCAATCTCTAATAGCAACGATAACAGTTTTAGTTTTAGCGGCGGCTTATAAATATATTATAAATTATAAAGATAAATAGTTATTTTCAACCAAGGTTTTTTTTTTGTATCATGAGGGTAGCAAACGAGCTTGCAGTCCCACCAACCGCTGCCACCCATGGACATCTGTGACAAACTTCGAACAGAACTGCAAGGGGCTGTCAGTGAGTTAGTCCTGTTAGTGTTAGGTGTTAATAGGAATATTAGTTGTTTAGTATTCGT